>CM019149.1:77889052-77911497 GCA_009733165.1 Naja naja
CCACAACTAACTGCAATGATCTACTACATATTGACTTTACAGAAGATAATGTAGAAAAGGCACTACAAAACCTAAAACCATCCCTATCTATTGGCCCGATGGATTATGTGCATACTTCTTTAAAAGCTCTCCTCTGCCATAGCAGAACCCTAAGCATTATATATGAATATCATTCAGAACCAGCTCCTTACAAACCTATGGTCCTTAGCTACAGTCATCCTTATCTTCAAAAGGTGACCCCAGCCTGATTGAAAACTACAGACCAATCTCACTGTGTTGTGTCATGTGCAAAGTCATGGAATCAATCATTAACCAATTCATCACCCTCCACTTAGAGTCAAACAACCTACTCTCCAAAAAACAATTTGGTTTCAGGAAAAAATTGTCCTGCAACCTACAACTCCTACACTGCAAAAACTGATATATTCAATATGGACTACTCTACTTGACCAGGGTAAAGCAATAGACACAATTTGCATAGACTTCTGCAAAGCCTTTGATTCAGTGGTACATGACAAACTACTATTAAAACTAAACTCTTATGGCATTTCCAGATCCCTTCATAAGTGGATTACTGCATTCCTGTCAAACAGGCAACAAATAGTAAAAATAGGGAGCACTATATCAAACCCTGGTCCAGTCAACAGTGGTGTCCCCCAAGGCAGCATTTTAGGACCCACACTCTTTATACTCTATATAAATGATCTTTGCAATCACCTTATTAGCAACTGTTCCTCTTCGCAGATGATGTAAAACTATTCAACACCACCGACAGTGCTACTGTTCTTCAAAGTGACCTTGATTATGTGTCTGAATGGTCAAACATTTGGCAACTCCAAATCTCGACCAACAAATGCTCTGTCCTACACATTTGTTAAAAAAAAACAGTTCACCAAATACAAGCTTGGCAGATATGACCTCGTTGATGGCCCTCAGTCAGTCAAGGACCTTGGAGTACTCATATCTAATGATCTAAGCACTAGAGCTCACTGTAACAGCATTGCCAAAAAGGCATTAAGAGTTGTAAATCTAATCTTACAAAGCTTCTTCTCTGGAAATATTGAATTGCTAACTAGGGCATTCAAAACCTTTGCTAGACCAATACTCGAATACAGCTCATCTGTCTGGAATTCGCACTGTATATCAGACATTAATACAATTGAGCGAGTCCAGAAGTATTTCACGAGAAGAGTACTATACTCCTCTGCTTACAACAGAATACCTTATATCACCAGACTTGAAATGTTGGGCTTGGACAATCTTGAACTACACCGCCTATGGTTGGACTTAAGCGTAGTACACAAAATTATCTGCTACAATGTCCTACCAGTCAATGACTGCTTCAGCTTCAACCGCAACAATACAAGACTACACAACAGATACAAACTCAATGTTAACCACTCCAAACTTGATTGCAGAAAGTACGACTTCAGCAACAGAGTGGTCAATGCCTGGAATGCACTACCTGACTCTGTGTTACATCCTCAAACCCCCCCACACACCTTTAACCTCAAACTATCCACTATTGACCTCACCCCATTCCTAAGAGGTCTGTAAGGGGCATACATAAGTGCACCATCATGCCTCCCATCCCTGTCCTATTGTCCCCATTTATTTGTACCTATTTCCTGTATTCTTACTCATGTTTATACTTATACCTATTATCTTGTAAGTGATTGACAAATCAAATAAAATAAATCAAATAAAAAATAAATAAAAAATATTCTAGTGCAGGTAGCTCTGAAATACATACATCACATTCTAAAGTCTTTTCAATAAAAAAAACTTCTACTTCTACTGCATTTGAATATGTTCCATGATTTAAAATCACATATTTTTGATAATCTGCTATTGTGATAACCTCTTGTAGATTGGTGGCTAAGAATCACCATGGCTTCTGTCTGAGTGTTTACAGCTGACTATTATTGTGAGACAACCCAGGAGCAAAACACAGCACACAGAGACTTTTTCTTAACAGTGGTTTATATACAAGACTGCTATATACATACATATGCATGGTAGGCGAATACCAGGCAAGCAATCAGTTTTCATTACTCTGCATTGGAGAACTATAATGGAGATAGAACATGAGGAGAGAGAGATACACCCTCTCATGGCTTCCTTTATATAGACAGCTTCTTAAAACGGCAATAACCTGTGGACCCAAACACTCTGACTGCTTCCTTAAAGTGAGCTCACCTTTTGACATCTAATACAATACTTTCAAGGTGTTGATATCTAGAGTAAAGAACTTGGCATGAATAAATGGCCATGCTGAACTAACAAAATGGCATATACACCCAGAATTAAATGATATAATCTATCTTGAGATATATTGATGGTGAGTGGATTTTAGAATATAGCAGAAGCTTTGATAAGCTTAGGCAACCCTGAATATATTGTTCATGTGTTAGCAACATTGGTGAATTCTTTAGATATACTAGCATGACATGGAATCAATGTATAAGTGGTTATAACAGAATGGAAGAGTATAATGGATGAACATTTGGAGTAGCATACCTACACTATCTTTTATATGATCATATAGACTTGATGGCTCAATTTTCCAATACTAACATAGCCAAAGCATGGCAATCACTCCTCCTGGATTGAAAAGGAAGGATACTTATATTGTATTGGGGTACTGTATTGACACTTCTATTATCTACCTGTGCTGCTACAACAGACTTTAGAATATGGGATTGTCAGCAACTAATCTAATGATGTGAATACACCAGTATATACAGGTGAAACTCAAAAAATTAGAATATAGTGCAAAAGCTCATTTATTTCAGTAATGCAACTTAAAAGGTGAAACTAATATATGAGATAGACTCATTACATGCAAAGCAAGATAGTTCAAGCCATGATTTGTCATAACTGAGATGATAATGGCTTACAGCTCATGAAAACCCCAAATCCACAATCTCGGAAAATTAGAATATTACATGCAATCAATAAAACAAAGATTATACATAGAACAATATCAGAGCTCTGAAAAGTGTAAGCATGCATATATACTCAGTACTTGTTTGGGGCCCTTGAGCTAATTACTGCCTCAATGCGGTGGCATGGAAGCTATCAGCCTGTGGCACTGCTGTGGTGTTATAGAAGATCAGGATGCTTCAATAGCAGCCTTCAGCTCTTCTGCATTGTGCCTGTCTGTCTCCCCCATGTCTTCATCTTTCTTATAATGCCCCATAGATTCTCTTATGGGGCCTGGCACATGAATTGCTGGGCCAATCAAGCACAGTAATCCCATGGTCATTGAATCAGGTTTGGTGCAGGAGATCCTGCCGGCTGGCTTTTTGGGTGAAACCACCCCAGAGAGGTGGTGAAGGTGGGGGAGCTGCCAGCAGGGTCGAGGAGAGCCGCAGACTCTTCTCCCCAGCTGGTTTTTTTCCCTTTCCTAAAGCGAAGCAGTTGGCCAGAAATGGCCACCTCAAAGAAGAACTCGAACGGAAAAGAATGTGCAGGAGGAAGCTTGAAAGAGAAAGTGTGACATACCGGCTTCATGATTGAAAACAACTATTAAAGGTACCTGAATTTAAACAGTTAAAAACAATATTATCTCTAAAAGACTTTACAGCAGCGAATGAAAGTTAAGAGGGAAAAATTGTTTCTTTTCTTTCCTCAAATACTGATTGTTTTAATTGGTTTGGAATATTAAGAAAAGATTGATACAAGAATTGGACATTGATTCACTTGGATATTAATAGGCTATTTTCAGCTGAAAATAAAGTATCAAGTGATAAAGACTTCTGAATAACTTTAAAGAATTCTTTTTAAAAAGAGTCAAAGAAAGAAAACAGAGGAAGAAAAAGAGTCTGGAAACAAAGGATACCACCTGGAGTTAAATTGTATTGAGAGTGGATTTACAACAAGACATGAAAAGAATGCATTGTAATTGAAACTTTGTTGCAAGCCTGTTATAGCCCCGGAAAAGTGAAAGTGAAAAAGAAAACAAGAAACGGCTTTGGATTATTGGAGGACTCCTGGGCAGAGGATCTTAGCGAAGGGTTAAAGTCATCTGGGGTTGCTAAAAGGAAAAATCTCTTTCAGAATGTCATCACTTTTTGAAGAATTAAAAACGCTATTTAAAGATATTAAAGAAGAGGTAAACGATAAATGGAGATCCAAATATAGAAAATTACAGGAAGCATCAGTCGAACAAGAAAGGCGGGACAAAGAAGAAGCCATTTTTAATGATCAAATAACTTTAAATGTGATTAAGAAAAAGGGAAGAAAAGGGAAAAGAGGAAGAGAGTTAAAATCTAAGACTGGAGGTAACAACAACAAAAAAGTATAAATGGGAAATAGTTATAATATTATAAGGAGTCATAAGGTAGGATTTCAAGGGGAAATTGGACATAAAAGGGAAAAAAATAGGAAGGAGAAGAAGAGAGTTGACAAGAAAGAAAGTGGTAAAAATTGAATCAAGATGACAACAACAAGAAAAATACAAAAATTTTTAAAATTCTATATATTTAATTCAACAGTTAGATAATGGTTAATTTAAGTTATTGAGGAGTATTCTGCAAGGCGTGAGATAAATATGGTTAAGTTAGAAATAGAAAGAAGTTAGTATTTTTTTTTCCTTTTTTCTCAATAAGTAAAAGTAAAGAAGGAAGAGAATAAAGCCTCTAACAATTTAAAGAGAAAGTATGAAAATTATAAAGTATGGAATGTTGTAATACTGTTTTCTTTTTGATGATGAAAATATAGTGATATGGATGTTAAATGGTAATAAAATGAAATATTTTAAATAGAAATGAATGAAGGAGATAAATATTAACATTAATGGCTGAATTTGAAAAAGAAATAATTACTTTAACTACTATTGTTATATGTATGCATAATCTTCTTTTTCTTTCTCTCTTGTAAAGAATTTAATGGATATCTGTAGGAATGTACCAAGCAGAATCTGATTAATCATGGTTGGATGATATAAAATAGAGGGTAATAGAGGTAATAATGGTAAAGGTGAAATATAAAAGTTAAACAATAATTGGCTAGAAGAGATAGAGGTGTTATCCTTCAGGGTAGTAATTACAGGGTAAAATATGTTTTATAAGATAATATAAAATTTTAAACAAGACAGATAAAAGTGTAATAATATTGATTGGCAAGATACTGAAAATTGGAAAAAGAAATGCAATTAATGAAATGATGGAATGATGAAATAACTGAAATAAGATTATAGAAGCTAGAGAAAGGGAAATTATGGAAAATAGTGGAATTTGCTATGATAAATGGAATAGAATATACAAAATGAGTGTATAATTGAAATTATAGTTGCATGGAGAAGGGAGGGTCCGGTAGCACACTGTTCTCAAAAAAAGAATTTTTTGTTTTTTGTTTTCTATATTTGTTTGTATGCATTTGTTTCCCGGGAATGGTTTTGGGATGATAATATGAAGTGTTATAAGATAAATTAATTTAAAAATATGGAATATTTTGTACATGAGAGTATACAAAAATAATTAATAGATGAGAATGGAAAAGATGAACAAAGAGCTTTAACCTACTGGCATATCATATGTTTTTTCTGTGTATGTCTGTCTAAAAATAATAAAACTTTAAAAAAAAGAAGCAGGTTTTGGTGCTTTTGGCAGAGTGGGCAGGTGCCAAGTCCAGCTGGAAAATGAAGTCAGCATCCCCATAAAGCAGGAAGTGCTCCAAAATCTCCTGGTAGACGGCTGCATTGACCCTGGACTTAATGAAGCACAGTGGATCAACACCAGCAGATGACATGGCTCCCCAAATCAACACAGATTGTGGAAACTTCACACTGGACTTCATGCATCTTGCAGTGTGTGCCTTTCCATTCTTCCTCCAGACTCTGGGTCCTTGGTGTCCAAATGAGATGCAAAAGTTGCTCTCATCAGAAAAGAGGACTTTGGACCACTGAGCCACAGACCAGGTCTGTTTTTCTTTAGCCCAGGTAAGATGCTTCTGACGTTGTTTGTTGTTCAGGAGTGGCTTGACAAGAGGAATATGACATTTGAAGCCCATGTCCAGGATCTATCTGTGTGTGGTGGCTCTTGACTCCAGCCTCAGTCCACTCCTTGTGAAAGTCCCCAACACTTTTGAATGGCCTTTTCCTGACAATCCTCTCCAGGCTGCGGTCATCCCTGCTGCTTGTGCACCTTTTTCCTTCCACACTTTTCCCTTCCACATAACTTTCTATTAATGTGCTTTGATACAGCACTTTGGGAACATCCAACTTCTTTTGCAATTACCTTTTGAGGCTTTCCCTCCTTAGGGAGAGTGTCAATGATGGTTTTCTGCACAACTGTCAGATCAGCAGTCTTTCCCATGATTGTGATTCTACTGAACCAGACTGAGAGACCATTTAAAGGCTCAGGAACCTTTTGCAGGTGTTATGGCTTAATTAGCTGATTAGAGTGGGACATTTTGAGCCTAGAATATTGCACCTTTTCACAATATTCTAATTTTCTGAGATTGTGGATTTGGGGTTTTCATGAGCTGTAAGCCATAATCATCACAATTATGACAAATCACGGCTTGAACTATCTTGCTTTGCGTGTAATGAGTCTATCTCATATATTAGTTTCACCTTTTTAAGTTGCATTACTGAAATAAATGAACTTTTGCATGATATTTTAATTTTTCGAGTTTCACCTGTATACCTCCTGTGTGGCAAGCATTCTGGATTCATAACACTTAAACAGGTCTTGTGAAGAGAGCAATAGAAGCTTCCTTAGTATTAGCTGAATATGAAAAACAGTGGCAGCTAAAGGTCACTGTACTGTATGGAAATGGAATGTTTGGGTATGCCAGAAGAAGCAAGTAAATCAAGATTTATTAAAAGCCTCTAATTCCGCTTAAATAATCTGAAAAGCTTTGACAGTCAGACTGGGTATTATAAAGAAGAAGATAGAATCTAAGAGAATCCTCAAATTTACATGTTATCTGTGTATTCTTTATCCAAAGGAAACAGACTTCAAAGAAATCAAATGGAATTAGATAGACAATGAACTGATCTAGCAGTGCAATATATATCTTACTTACAATCACAGTTTCAGAAAATAAAGGCTCACCTGTAACTGGATCTCTTATCAAATTTAACACCACCCCTGGCTCCTCATTAATATTGAAACAAAGGGCATCTTCTTTCTGGGGTACAGCTATGATGAAGTGTGGGTCTCCATCAACTGCAAAGAAGAAATTACACCAAATATCATGCTCCCATCAGCAGGTCATTTTATTTCTGTGATCTCTTTGTGCACCATTTAAAATGAAATAAAAGAATGTAAGAATAGAAAGTATAGAAAGATACAGAGTTTCTATTTAGTATATTTCTGTAGTGCCCTTACAGTAGAAAGAACATTAAGGGTAACATGATTGTAATAAAGGTCTTAGCCTTAATCGAACACTGGAAATTGAGAAGAGGAGGTCATTGATTTCCTTTTCTTGTTACGTAATCTTATTTAGTTGATGATTGAGGGAGCTGAGAAAAAAATAAGGCCTTTGTCTTTCATAGGCAACAACAGTGTGAACTACTGCAACGCTCTCTACATGGGGCTGCCCTTGAGGACCACTCGGAGGCTTCAGCTGGTGCAGAATGCGGCTGCACGGATTGTGATGGGAGTATCCTGATACTCCCATATTTCACCCCTCCTGCGTGAGCTGCATTGGTTACCAGTTGTCCTCTGGGTGAGATTCAAGGTGCTGGTAATTGCCTATTTATTTATTTATTTATTTATTTATTTATTTATTTATTTGACTTGTATGCCGCCCTACTCCCTAAGGACTCAGGGCGGCAAACATTAAAACAGAACAAATTTACAATAAAAACAATTAAATAAAACAAGCGAATACGTTAAAACATTAAGAAAAAGAAGAAAAAATTAAAACCCAGCCACCCCCCTGGGTCATTCCAGGCCGGCCTGTTGAAACAACCATGTCTTCAGGTCTCGCGGAAGGAGGCGGAGGTCAGGGGCCAAACGGAGATGCAGGGAGCTGATTCCAGGGCAGGTGCTCCCACGGAAGGCCCTAGCCCTGGGAACCGCCAGCCGACAATGCCTGACCGGCGGTATCCCAAGGAGGCCTCCCTATGAGAGCCGAACAGGGCGAGGAAAGTGATGCTGGCAGGAGGCGTTCCCACAAGTACCCTGGACCCAAGCCATTTAGGGCTTTATAAGTTGTTACTAACACCTTGAAGGCAACCTGGGAGACAACCAGCAACCAATGCAAGCACTTTGGGAGGGTGTAACATGGGAGTATCGGGATACTCCCATCACAGCCTGCGCGGCTGCATTCTGCACCAGCTGTAACCTCCGGGTCATCATAGGGCAGCCCCATGTAAAACATTGCAGTAGTGATTCTGGAGGTGGCGAGCACATGAGTGACCATTCAAAGGGCATCTCGGTCCAAATAAGGGTGGAGCTGGCGAACCAGCCGAACCTGGGCAAAGCCCCCTGGCCACAGCTCCCACATGCTCCTCCAAACTGAGCTGTGAATCCAGGAGGAGCACCCAGATTCCTGCCTATCCACGGGGCAACACCTCTCCCCCATGACCAAAGATGGTACATCCAATGAAAGACCGAGATGCCGGTAGAACAGCCACTCAGTCTTGGTGGGGTTGAGCTGGAGCCTATTACCCCCCATCCAGACCCGTACCGCCTCCAGGCACGGGACATCACAGAGAGAGCATCACTGATCTGGTCTGGGGTGGAGATATAAAGCTGGGTATCATCAGCATACTGATGATACCTCACTAAAACCTCGGATGATCTCGCCCAGCGGTTTCATGTAGATATTAAACAGGAGAGGCTGAGAAGCGGACCCTGAGGCACCCCACAAGTGAGGGGCCTGGGGGCCGACCTCTCCCCCTGCCAACACGACTGCTGGCGGCCCGAGAGGAAGGAGGAGAACCACCACAAAGCGGTGCCCCCAATCCTCAGAGCCACTGCAGAAGGATACCATGGTCGATGGTATGAAAGCAGCTGAGAGATCTAACAGGACTAGGACAGAGGAAAAACCCTGTCGAGCCCCAGAGATCATCCATCAGTGCGACCAATGCTGTCTCCGTGCTGTGTCGGCCCTGAAGCCCGATTGATACAGGTCTAAATAATCAGCTTCCTCCAGGAACAAGGGAGCTGCTGAACCACCAGCTCTCAACAACCTTTGCTAAAAGCGAGGTTGGAGACTGAATGATAGTTATTCAAAACGGCCAGGTCCAAGGCAGGCTTCTTGAGGAGGGCCTCACCACACGCCTCTTTCAAGGCGGCAGGAAGACTCCCCTCACTCAAGAGGCGTTGACAATTGCCTGGAGCCAGCCGCGTAACCTCCCTGGAGGCATACACCAACCAGGAAGGACATGGGTCCAATAAACACGTGGTGGAAGACAGCCTCCACATGATCCTGTCCACCTCATCCAGGGAGACCGGGTCAAACTCAACCCAGATAGAATCAACCAGACCCGTCACCACCCCATCATCAGACCCCTGCCAATCAGAGTCAAAGCCAGCATGAATTGAGCGACCTTATCCAGAGATGTAAACTAAATTCCTCTGCTCTGCCCTGCAAAGTCATCCCCTCCCTCAATTGAAGGAGGAGGCGGGTCACCAAAACAGGGCCACAGAGGCAGTCATCAGCAGCACAATCAGAGCGAAGATAAGCAGCCTCACCACCTAATGCAGCTTCCAGATAGGTCCTAATATAGGCTCACAACTGGACGGTCAAAAGCCGGAGCGGCTAGTCCTCCACCTGCTCTCCAGGCGTCTTCTCCACCCTTTCATCCCCGGAGCTCCTCAGAAAACCAGGGAGCCCACCGGGGTCTACGGCAGGGAAGAGGCCTATAAAGTTCTACATGGCTTAGGGCCGGAGTATCTGCGAGACCATCTACTGCCGGCAGTGATTTCCCAGCGCCCGGTGCTCTCCCACAGACAGGGCCTCCTTGAGGTGCCGTCAGCCAGAGAGTGTCAGCTGGCGGGCCCCCAGGGTGAGAGCCTTCTCTGTGGGGGTGCCCACCCTGTGGAACCAGCTGCCCGTGGAGCTGCGGATGGCCCCTGACCTTCGATCCTTCCGTCGTGACCTGAAGACATGGCTCTTCCAGCAGGCTGACCTGGACTGAGGGGGGGGGGTTATTGGCTTTATTGGTTTTATTGCTTGTTGTGGGTTTTTAAATTATTGTTGGGATTTTTATTTAATATTTTTTAATAATTTTAATTTTGTACTCTATGTCTTTTATAGTTGTGAGCCGCCCTGAGTCCTTCGGGAGATAGGGCAACATATAAATCCCATCATAAATAAATAATAAATAAACAGTTGCAATAGACATGTTCCATTCCTTGAAGTGCCTCCCATTTTAAGGTACAGCATGAGATGTTCCAGTCCACATCCAACAATTGGCAGTTCTGTCTCAAACAAGAAGACCTGAAACCCTTTTGTTGCCTTTACTTCATAGATTCCAGAACCTCAGAAAGATTTAGAATTTTTTTCTTATTATTGATATCAATCCCATTTGTGTGTGTGTGTGTGTGTGTGTGTAGATATATAGATGATATAGCTATAGCTACAGCTATAGATATATAGATACTGTATATGATGTTCTAGATATTTTAAAAAAGAAACTTACCGCTAGAATAATAGTAAGGGGCAGGTGGAGATTGATAGCTGGACACCTGTTGCTTTGCTGCATAAATGAGAAACAAAACAAAACATTTTTTCCAGATGTTGTAATTATTCTGGTAAGTACATCAGTTAACATTCTGCTCCATTTCAATAATGGCTTTGAAGGCCAGGTTCACACTGAGGCATGGAAAGGCAATATTTTGGGGGATGCAAGGATTATATAACATTTGAAGGAAGGACAGGGACAATCAGTAAATCAAGTAATGCGATAAAATCTGTGCACCTCTCTTGCACGTTCATTGCCTGGAATTACACCTAATTAAGGTTTGGCCTGCACAGATTTCATGTATTTTTTGTGCCTCAAAATAATGGAAAATTGCTTCTTTTCACTGTTTGGCAATTATGGTAAGATTCTTTCTACAAAAGAAAGCAAAAGGTTTGAGGACTACCTGTGACCTTGGGCAGTGGCTTATCTACCTGTCGTTTATTGAGGGATTTGAATTACCTCATTCATTGTATAAAGTTGTAAGAAATATTTCCCTAATTTTCTTTACCACTTAAGAAGCTTCTACACATTCACTGCAGCATCAAACCCTTCCTTACCCATAATTGCCACATTACTACAGTGGTCATTCCAGGAAGTGCTGCAGGAGAAAAACATCTCTGCAAAAAGCACCAACCTGCTGTGAGCAAAGAAACCACTTTAAAAGCTAAACAAAAGCAATGAAACACCTGTGCCGTTTTTAGAAGTTAGACTGCCAGTTTGACTCCATTTGTGGCTGATGTTTATTCTTACCATGGATATGCTGGAGAGAAAAAATCCAAATTTGCTATATTAAATCATATTCCATTGTGTAAAATGTACACATTTCATCTTAAGTATGTAGCAAAAGAAGGGACTAAAGTAATGCTCTATTAACCCTGACCAATGGAATGACAAGATATGAAATATGAGGGAAAGAATTAGAACTCAATTTACCTTCAGCTGTTTCCAAGGGTGATGAGAGAGGAGGGGGAAGAAGGAGAGGGAAGGGGAGAGAGAAAGAGACAAACAGTTAATTTTTATGCCAAAGTAGTTTGACTACAAAAAATTATGTTTGACCTATCTCAAAAAGGATAGACTGGAAGGTGCATAAAATGTCATTTACATGTCTCTAGGCAGCCATTTTTATTTCTTCTAAAAACTAATCCAAGTAAACAGCTACTTCCTTTTAAAAGGGCTTGACCTAAGGTTCTCTCTAATTACTTATATTAACAAAACATAGTTTATACATATAATCACTCCCTTCCCCTTCCTCCATTGATTCATGTCATGCAGTTATTTAGCAAAGCATCTCATCAAGACTTTATTTCCTTTAATTATTCCAGATATAATTTTCATCTGATAGGGATGATAGATTTCAGATTCCAATTATTTAATTTCTAGGTGCTTCATACATAATCTCTAGGCGACCAAAGCTTCTGGTGCGCAAGATTATTACTGGAGAGCATGATTGATGACTCTTGGCTATGGATGTGTCCCATTGGAGAATATACATCCAAGGGGTGGGGGGAAGACCAGAGTCAAGGGTGAAGTGAATGATGTGTCTCAAAGCGGCGTACACCCAGGTAACACCTGCATGTTCACTCCTAATAAATCTTCTTTAAACTGAGAAATGTGGCTAGAGACTCATGATTTAAATGGGGGTGGATGCTGGAGCCCTGACATAAGGCCTTTGAGTAGAAGGGATCAAATGAAAGTACAGCTGTGGTGAAGTGAGCAGATAAGTTTAGTTGAACCCATTGTGGTTCTAGAGCTGGGGTTTTCAACCTTGGCCACATTCAGACCCATGGACTTCAACTCCCAGAATTCCCCAGCCATCAATGAAGTCCATAGATCTTAAAGTAGCCATGGCTGGAATGACTAGTTTTAATGCATGTTTCTTAATCTTAGCAACAGGTTGGAGAATTCTGGCATTTGAAGCCCACAGATCTTAAAGATGCCAAGATTGAGAAACATTGCTCTATCAGGAGATTGCTACAAATCTCATTTCTACTGTTTATTTGGGGGTTTCTTAATTGTGTTTTGAAAATATTTACGTTAAAATGTAAAAAATAAGAACAAAAGATGACAAAAGGTATATTGTGAGATTTTTCTTTTTTAAGTTCTTCTCCTTTGGGAATACATGTAATGTCAAAATGCATCTAGAAAAGAGGTGGACCTTGTGTTGCCATGCCATGATGCTACTGACATCAATCTGATCCCCCTTTGGCCTGTTTGCAGATGCTGCTGAAAAGCACACACCACAAAATTCATGCTTTCCTATCCCCATCTAAGGGGAAAGCATACAACCTATTGTTCCGGGATATTCTTGACTATTTTGAATATTGCCCCCAAACCACTACAAGTCAGATGGGTTTAATGTCCTTATGACAATATCTGTACCTTCTATCAGTTTGTCAGCAACTTCTTCTTTTTCTTCATTGTCTTCTGGCTTGGTGACAACCATGGATGTTAATGGAGTCACAAACTTATATTTCAAGGACAACTCCAGGGCTTTAGCAGTAATATTTTCCTTTTCATCCCCCTGCGCTACAGAACTAAAAGCAAGAAGCATTTAGAAGCTGTTTTAATCATGATAATATTAATTATTCAGTTTTTTCCAGCCTGTAATATAAAAACATATCGTAAATTGTTCTAAATAATAAAATAAATAGTGTACAAGTCTCATGAATACTTTGGAAACAAAAGACTTGCCTCCTGAAAGAAGAAAGAGATAACTGGGACGTATCAAACTCTAATGTGAAATTAGAAGACCTGCAATAATTATCTTGCATTATCTGAAGCAATTTAACTTAGATTAAATCAACTACAGGCCAAAAATGATCAATAGCTACCAGTCCATTCCAGGCATTATTGAATGAAACTAATTTTCCTTAAAGTATGATCTTTTTTAAGAAAGGGATGGAAAATGATTGACTATACCAGTCTTCATGGGCTTCTCTGGAGGAACCACAAAGTTGAAAAAGTCCTACATTACCGTGCTTCTAGAAGTTGTTGAATGGTGAGATAAGCCCACAATTTCTCAATATATTCGCCAAATATGTATTGTTGCTGTTCGAGAGCTTTGGTTGTTTCCTCAACATCAGCTTGTTCAGTATAAGTCACCTCATTTAGTGCCTAGACGAAAGAAAAGGATCGGATTTATAATTGCACTATAATTTTTCAGCAGTACATTTATATAGAGGTGTTTATTTCTATATTTATGTACATTGAGCAACAGAGGGCTGAATTCACTTGTATCCAAAAAATTCAGGCAGTCTTTAAAGATCTAAATAAACCCCATGGGTTTCTAACACATTGAAATTATTAACTGAGAAGATACCTGTACTGTTTTGTAAGGAACTTATATTTTGGTTTTAATATTTTACTGTACATAAATGTGGTTTTCTCTTTTGCTTTGACTTTGGTACAAGCTGGGTTGCTATGTAATCACTATATAACTATTTTTCAATAATGAACAAATAAATACCTATTTTCCCCTCCCTGTTGTTCTTAGTTGCGAAGTCATATTTGACCCATGGGCAATGTTCCTCCAGGCCTTCCTGTTCTCTATCATCTTCTGGAGTTCAGTTAAGCTCACGCCTACTGCTTCAGTGACTCCATCCAGCCACCTCATTCTCTGTCGTCCCCTTCTTCTATTGCCCTCAATCTTTCCCAGCATTAGGCTCTTCTCCCGTGAGTCCTTCCTTCTCATTAGGTGGCCAAAGTATTTGAGTTCAAAGTATTTGACTTCAGCATCTGGCCTTCTAAAGAGCAGTCAGGGTTGATCTCCTCTAGGACTGAACGGTTTGATCACCTTGCCATCCAAGGGACTCGCAGGAGTCTTCTCCAGCACCATAGTTCAAAGGCCTAAATTCTTTGGCGCTCAACCTTTCTTATGGTTCAACTTTCATAGCCATACATTGCAACTGGGAAAACCATAGCCTTGGCTGTATGCACTCTTGTTGGCAGGGTGATGTCTCTGCCATTGCTTTCTTCCCCAAGAGCAAGCGTCTTTTAATTTCTTGGTTGCAGTCCCCATCTGCAGTGATCTTGGATCCCAGGAAAGTAAAATCTGTCACTACCTCCATTTCTTCCCCATCTATTTGCCAGGAATTGAGAGGGCCAGATGCCATGATCTTAGTTTTCTTAATGCTGAGTTTCAAGCCAACTTTTGCAGCCACAACAAGAGGCTCTTTAGTTTCTCTTCACTTTCTGCCGTTAGAGTGGTATCATCTGCAGATCTGAGGTTGTTAATATTTCTCCCGGCAATCTTAATTTCAACTTTTGATTCATCTAGTCCTGCCTTTCTCATGATGTGCTTTGCATATAAGTTAAATAGGCTGGGCAACAGTATACAGCCTTGCTGGACTCCTTTCCCATTTTTGAAAAAATCAGTGGTTCCATGTCCAGTTCTCACTGTTGCTTCTTGACCCACATATAGGTTTCTCAAGAGACAAATAATTTAATTTAATTTAATAATTTAATATTGGGATTTCTATGCCGCCCTATCTCCCAAAGGACTTAGGGCAGCTCACAACAATAAAAAACAGGAATACAAAGTTTAAAATAAGATGATCTGGTACTCCTATCTCTTTAAAAACTTGCCACAATTTGTTGTGATCCACACAATCAAAGGCTTTAGCATAGTCAATGAAGCAGAAGTAGATGTTTTTCTGGAACTCCCTAGCTTTTTCCATGATCCAGCATATATTGGCAATTTGATCTCTAGTTCCTCTAAATCTCAAATTAAATCTTACACCTAGCCACTCAAGGCATCTGATGAAGTGTGCTGCAATTCAGAAAAAGTTGTGCCTTTCATTGAATAACATTTCATGAGGCAGAAAAGTTGCCATCAGTCCCCTTCTAATATATTGCATTAACTGGATGATGTTTTATTTGTTACCCAGGCTCAACATGACCACATAGCCATGTTAACTAGTGATAATATTGATGTCTCACTGCCCGAAAATACTTCGTGTGAATCTTATAACAGGTGAAACTGATGTTTAATTGTGGATGGATGAATTGGATATGGCTTGGCAGTTTAAATTCAGTTTGGTTAGCTACTAAGTGAAATAATTAGCAAATATACCAGTAATATTGGTGCTTTCCTGTCTCTAGAAGCAATATCAACAGGGAAAATCTCCAAAACCAAAATTTCAATATTAGTTCTGGAATATCAATAAAAGCAGGTAAACTAGCTAACGACCTTCCTTGAAGCATCTACTTTCTCAACAATGTTTACAAAATCACGTTTCTGGAACTATGAATATTTTGTTTGTATTGTAGAAACTGAAATTTCATGGCCATATCTTGCAGAATGTTGGACTTCAAAGATACTTACCCCTTGAGCTTTTACTTCTGCTGTGATACTGTTCAGGTCATTGTCTGTAATTCGTCCAGCCACAACTATTTCAGAGCCATCATAATAATGTTTAAAACTATTTTGAGTCAAATCTGAGATGCCATTTTCCTTATAGTCTAACTCCACTTCAGTAAGCAAAGGATTGGCTACTTCATCATAAAAACCCTGGGAACAAAATAGATATTAGGGTTATTAAAAACTATAACACTAAAAGGGTATTTATTCTTGAAATAAAAATATTGAAAATGAGAGGTTGATTTTTTTTAGCCACAGTACTTTTCTGTTATCTGAATCTAGATCACCCTTCACTTGGAAAAGTACTCTGGAAAACAGAACTCTCTTTGAAAGTCTTAATTCTTTAAAAATCTTTCCCTTTTTTGATATCTATCGTTTTGTTGAGATCTGGGGAAAAGGTACTCCATGAAGTGGAGGATTAATTATGTGAGTTTAGATGTAGCAATAACATTAAACATGTGTAGTATGAAAATTAGTTCTATTTCACTGTACATGTTAATAGAACAGTTTTCAAGTCTGATGAGTTTTAATTTTTTTAATCACAGAAAAATTTGTAATTCTTTTCATTCACAACTTTTACTAACACAAAGCCTTTCTAGACATCTTTTCCTATTTTGCAAAACCATTAATCGCTAGACAATCCCTTTTTAAAATAAAAAGGTCTACTTTCCTCCATCATATACATTCCCCGATTTAGGCTCTTGTGAGATAAATTTGGATCCTCACTCTGTGTTTCATGGTGTGTAAGTATATTCTTAGTTGATTTTTTGCCATAGTTGAGAGGGACATATATGCTATTCTCTCTTGGCTATCTTTGGATGCTATACCCCTCTGCTTTAGGATAGGATGATATGCCATTTTCTTCTCATGACTGAAAAGAATAATCAGCAATCTTTCTCTGCTTGATAAGAAAATTAATTTATCAGATAGGAAGAAAAATCCAGCAATTATGCCTATCTTGTCCAACCAAAATCTCTTGAGATGTGAAGCAATTAGAGGCAAGAATTGTAACAAATTATAACCATAATAATATGAGCACCAGGTTAGGGAAAGGTGAATTATATTCTGTTAATTTTGTCCTTCAATGCCATCTGGTCTAAGAATTGGGCCAAAGGCACACCTCTGAACATTTGGAGCAGAATGCTTGCCAGCAGCAGATCTTGTATCAGTGAGAGGAAATGGCACAAATTTCTAACTTTTGGTAGCCATGATATACATGAACTGCCTTTTTTTCGTATAATCAATATTTTTTTCTTTTTATGACCCTGTAGCTCTTTAATGTGAAGTAGAGTTGGGGTGACTGGGTGGAGAAAAAATATCTGTTGTGAGTCCCGCTTAGCAGTCAGGAAGGGCATCTGGATACTTTTTCTTTGGGCCCTAAGAGAGAAACATCTGCTGCTACCTATGATTGAACTCTGAACCTTCTGAGTGGGAAGCAAGAGTCTTCAACATTAGGCCAAGATTGTTTTGTTGGAGAATCAGTATATCTCCTGACAAATACAAGCTGCTACCAAAATTCATCTGAAGTATAATTCCTGCAGTTTGTCATGCCCCCTTTCAGAGTCTGAATCTGAGGAAGAAGTCGAACAGCTGACAGGGAGTGTGAGTGTGTCTCTGTTGGCTGTGGATGAAACTGGGGAAGGGCAAAGTCCAGCTGGGCAGAGCAGGGAAGAGGTAGAACAAGGGAGAGGGAATTCAGAGGAAGACCCAGGCCCACCCCCTCTTCATCCTAGGGCATGCAGGGAGGAATGGAGAAGAGAGCAACGTGTGTTGTGTGGCTTACGGGAGAGGAAAGGGCCCTGATTCCCTTCATTAGCCGCAACTGGGAAAACAGTTTATAAAAAAGGCAAGCTGCGTGTGGCAAGCTGTTGGGAGCAAATGTGACTTTATCTTGTGTTGTTGTGGCTTATCTATGTTCCTGGCATCTTCCCAACTGTGTGAGTTTTGCCATGCTTTCAAGTCTGAAATTCTTGCTCTTGCCCTGCCAAACTAATTACTTCAGTTTAGCTTGTTTGGACTTTAAATTACAGTTTGTGGTTACACTGTTTTGGACTTAATTTTCTGTAGTCAAAGGCTGTTCTTGGGAGAGTTTTTCTCCAGCCAGAAGGTAACCTGGACATTGGGGGCAAAGTTGGAGATAATGAAGGGACTCTTATTGATTATCTGACTGTGTTGCCTTTGTGTCACGGCCCAGGTCATCACAGTTTTCAGATGGTAAACATAGAGAATTTGGATAAATGGGAGGAGAGGAGAACACAATGTGTTTTTTCTCTCATGTCTGAATCCAAGCAAGAGAAGTGTTGTTATCATATTGAGTCCTTTCTCTGACACAGAAATATTTCATCATAAATATAAGTATCAACCTTTCATATGCTTATTCTTCTACCTGTAGTTGTAAGGCTGCATCTGAGTCGTCAAAGATGCGGCGAGCCACACCATTGTTTTCTGTTGATATTCTCTCTAGAAATGCATAGTCAACATCATAACCAAACCCAAGATTGTATATAGGATATTTTCCTTTAGTTGCATTCTTAGCATTTTCTTGAATCTGCCTGAGATTTGTTACACCTGCACAGAAAGGATCACAAAACATGGTTAAACAGTACAATTATCTGAAACATGCTTCTGGGAAAAACCTTTTTGGGGAAAACAATGCTATAACCTTTGCACAAGGCTCTAAAACTCCATAACCTGTAGCTTCAAACTCTTCTCATAATGGGACGGAAGAGAATAACTAATGCTGTAATCTGATTCTTTTTTCCTTCCTCACTGCCTTTGCCCTAGGAAAAACTGTTGTTATTTATTAGATGCACTGTATTATACCTCCCCCCCATTCCAAAATACTCTGAAACTGTTGACAGAGTATTAACTTACAGAAACTTCAGGAAATTAGCAGTCATTCCGGGAGCTTTTTCCAAGATTTTCTGTAATGTTTCTCACAAGGAAACAATTATTTTCAGTCTTTCGAGGTAGGGTGGGAACAGACAAGTTCTTTATAGATGCTGGAAGTGGAACAACTAGATCTACTTTTATTTATTTATTTATTTATTTATTTATTTATTTATTTATTTTGGGGACTTGTATGCCGCCCCATCTCTGAAGACTCGGGGCGGCTCACAACTAAAAAACAACAACAATATATACAATAATAAATAATTAAGAAAAAATTAAACTAACAAGCCCAAAAAGTTAAATACTAAAAACATATAAACATATAAAAACCACCCCACCCAAAGAGGGTCACAGCCCGGATTGGTCGAATAACCAGGTCTTCAGGTCATGGCGGAAGGTGTGGAGATCAGGGGCCAGCGGAGCCCCAAGGGAGTTGGTTCCAGAGGTCAGGGGCGACAGAGAAGGCTCGTCATCGGGAACCGCCGGCATTGGCCAGCTGACGGGACCCCAAGGAGTCCTTGCCTATGTGCTTGCACAGGGCAGTTGGCATTCGATGTCGGCAGGAGTCGCTCCCTTAAATATTGAGGACCCATGTCACGAAAGACTTTGTATGTTAAAACTAAAAGAAATCTCTTGAAAGCCCATGATTCTAGCTGTCCAGTAAATGTCTTCCACATCTGGAAGATATTCACTTGGGAAGCTGTTAAGGAAAATAATCTGGCCTTCCTGGACTATGCAGTACATATTAAGGAAGACAGAAGACTTAACACTGATGTTTACAGTAAACCCACACACAGAGATCAGTATTTAAATTTTGATTCTCACCACCCACTGGAGCCAAAATGGGAGTGATCAGAACCCTTCGCCACCGGGCTGAAAGTTTGCCTACCAGCAAATATGAAGAAAAAAGAACTAAAACACTTTCAAGAAAGCCCTCAGGTCTTATGGCTTCATCAAATCCAAAAAAGACCCACTAGGAGCTACTACATAACAGACAAAGAAGAGAACAACCAACAAAGCAAAGTTGTCATTCTATACATTGCAGGAATAACTGAAAAGTTCAGGACAATTTTTATCCAATACAATATACATACCCACTTTAAACCCAAGAATACACTATGGAAGAAGCTTGTCCACCCCTAGGACAAAACACCCAGACACAAACTGAGCAATGTGATATATGCAGTACAAAGCAGTGAAATGTGCAGATCTGTACCCTGGAGAAATAAAACAATGACTTCACAAATGCATGGCGCAACATAGGAGAACAAACCCATCAGGACAACATTCAGCAATTCATCTGTGTTTGAAAATCAAAGGTCACATTTTTGAGACAACAAGATCCACATTCTGGATGCAGGACTGCTGATTTGAAAGATGGCTCACAGAGGCCATCTCAGAGGTGGTATTCAGCAGGTCCTCACCAGTTCTGGAGAATTGGTAGATGAAATTTTGAGTAGTTTGTAGAGCCAGCAAATACCACCTCTGACTGGAGATTTTTACAGTATCCTTCCCCTGCCATGCCCACCAAGCCATGCCCACAGAACCGGTAGTAAAAAATTTTTGAATCCCACCACTGGGCCATCTATATTAAGGATGAACAGCCCTCTCTCAACAGAGGGTGAAGGATATGACATCCCCTATCTCCTGTTTACAACACAGTCCTTTCAGCAGTTCCAAGAAGGTTACACACACATTTGAACTATTCAGGTGTTAAACCTCCAAGTGCCCTCACTGACTCTCAGAAAGAGGGCCAATAACTAGATGACTGCAAGGAATATAAATCTTTCCACTGTTCAGTCAGAACTGAAGAAGCTTTTTAAATGAGAAGCAAAATGGATTCAAAGGAAGCAAAATGGATTCAAAGAAAATCCAACTGCCTTTTGAAAAAGCACTTTTGGGACAACCATGACCTGGATGACTGAGAATCTCCATAGATGCTTCCACATCTCACAAGGCTGAAAAACATGTTGGGATACTTTTGTGAGATGCAAGACCATAAATCTGCCTTCTCTGGGTGGGGCGTCAAGGATGGATCGGGAGTTCATGGCTTCCATGACGGCCATGGACCTGACCCAAATAATTCAAGGTCTGACTCATGGTGGGGTGCACACGCTTGACCTTGTTTTTATCTCTGGGCAGTGGTGTAATGCTCTTGGTGGGGGATCACCAACTATTTTACCCCTGTCATGGACCAATCATTACCTCTTCCGGCTGGTCTTCCAATATGCCACTCCACGTCACTGGGATGCGGAACCGATTAGGTGGTTCCGCCCCAGGCACCTGATGGACCTGGTAGGGTTCCAGATGGCGCTTGGGTTGATTCCTATCTCCCTTACCCATAGCCCGGTCGAGGCCCTGATGGACGCCTGGCAAAGGGCTGCCTCAGAGGCTCTCGACCGTGTTGTCCCTTTGTGGCCTCTGACCCGGTGCAGATCCTGGTTGGCTCCCTGGTTTTCTGTGGAGCTCCAGGAAATGAAGCACTGGAGGAGGGGCCTAGAGAGCAGTTGGAGGTCCAGTCGGTCCGAATCTGACCAATCGCAGTTAAGAACCTTCACGAGGTCTTATCTTGCAGTGATGGGAGCGGCATGGCATGCCTTCTCCACTCCTCACGCCCAGATAATCACCCGGCTGCCCTGTTTAGGGTCACCCGCTCCCTCCTTAACCAGGAGACAAGAGAGGACCCTTTGTGGGGGCAGGCCGAGGAATTTAGTCAGCATCTGTCGGACAAGATTGCTCAGATCTGGGCTGGTCTGGACTCTGACTGGTCAGAGTCTGACGGGGGCAAAGTGATGGGTCTTGTGGATACCATTTGGGAAGAATTCGATCCAGTGACTCTGGATGAGGTGGACAGGATCATGGGGAAACTGAGTGCCGCTACGTGTTAAAGGGCAGGTGTGAGGCTCTCCTCCTGAGGTTGGGCCCTGGCGGTCGGTTGGGACTGTTGCTCACGTACCTATCCCCTAGCTGCGTGGCTACGGCCCTGCCCAAGCTACTTGATGCTCTCTCGGAGATTGCGGTGGAATTCCCCATGCTTTTAGTTGTGGGGATTTCAACCCTCCTGAGGGGTGTCGGCTCAGTTTATGGCTTCCCAGCCATGGACTTGACCCAGATAATTGAGGGCCCTACTCACGGGGGGGGGAACACACTTGACCTTGTTTTCATCTCGGGGCAGTGGTGTAATGGTCTAGGTGGGGGTTCACCGACTAGTCAACCCCTGTAATGGATGGATCATTATTATTATATTATAATTATTATTATAATTCGACTTATATGCCGCCCCCTCTCCAAAAGGACTCGGGGCGGCTTACAAAATAAAATCACACAACAATAAATTAGATAAAACCAAATTAAACAATCAAGCCGAATTAACACTAAAATTACAGGATTAAAACTCTAAAAAACCATCCCACCCCAGGGTCACAGCCCGGATTGGTTAAACAACCAGGTCTTCAGGTTGCGACGGAAAGTGCGGAGGTCAGGGGCCAGGCGAAGCTCCAGGGGAAGTTGATTCCAGAGGTCCGGGGCCGCAACAGAGTAGGCCCG
>CM019149.1:78616987-78634295 GCA_009733165.1 Naja naja
CAACATTTCATTACAACGTGCCAATGTAAAGAGTGTATATGGCCAACAGAGGCTGTTTTAGAATGTCAGTTTCACAATGAAGAAACAACATTGCCTGGCCTTAATCCCAGATGCTTCTCCCAAGATGAACCCACTGTGGTCCTGACTGTCTCTTGGTGCCAAGCCATATGGGTTTCTTTAGGTTAAAAATCAGCATTTGAACTGTGTTGGGAGGTCTCTGAGTAATCAAAATAGATAGAGGCCTCAGTAACAGTGTAAGAGGCTTCTGTCAGCAAGGGAGCTGCCATATCTTAAGAGCCTTGGTGGTGCAGGCTGTTAAATGCCTAGCACTTAGCTCCAGCTGCCTGCAATTAGTGCAGGCTCAGATCCCACCAGGCTCAAGGTTGACTCAGCCTTCCATCCTCCGGGTAAGGTAAATTGAGGACCCAAGATTGTTGTGGGCAATAAGCTGACTTTATAAAAATGCCGCTTGGGGGCCCCAAAAAAGCCCTAGTAATAAGCAGGCATATACAATGGAATGAAGGCTATTGTTGAGCACATTGGGTTGTGCTCCAAAATTGTAAGCAGCCCTGAGTCTCGGAGAAGGTGACATATAAATATGAATAAAAAATATATATATCTTGTACCAACTGGATTTCCTGGTAATTCTCCAAGTCACCCACATACAGCACATTACAGAAGTTCAGCTGGATGGTGTTGCTATGTGTATTGCTATTGCGTGATTCCCACACTCCCAAGAACATGAAGGCATCAATGGAAAGCACCCTGGGTGCGGCTTGCCTGAAGTTCCATTTACGCAGTATTTAATAACAGAGGCTGCCCTAGAAAATGGTCTCTGTGTTGGCAATCTCATTGCTACTCAATGAGGAGCCATGCTTAGTCCATAGCACACTTATTTTCTATGTAGATCTCCAATCCAAGACCTGTTAACTAGTACTACAGGCTCCTTTGGGCTGAATGGGGCAAGGAGACTTTTGAGCTCCCCTCCTGCTCCAATGGGCTTTAGCTGTGGAGAGCTTCAAATTCCCAAAGGTGTTTTTTCAACAGGCACTTGGACTTTCTGTTCTTTTTTTCCTTTAAAGACAGAGCTGAAGAAGATTCTTGGATGAGAAGCGAAACTTCTTCAAAGAAAAACAACAACAACAAACAAACCAGAAACTCCAGTTGCCTCTTGAAAAAAGCACCTTTGGGACATCCATGACCTGGATGACTAAGAATCTCCATAGACGTAGAGCTTCAAACTGTTGTTCTCCTTTTGCTTTCTTTTCATAAATTGGGTTACAGATTTCCAAGTCTTCTTTTTCTTGGCATACTGTTGGTTTTTCTGGCCAAGCAGCTTCATGCAATTACTTTATGCCTTTTGCATTTCACTGACCTTTGTCATACAGCTATGAATGTTTGGAAAGTGACTTGAACAAACAGCTCATTAAGAGAAAGAGGCAAAGTGCTGGTGGACATAAGCCAGCTGTATTGTGCCACCAAAGCACTCTTCTGACAAGAGAGGACAATAATACAGGTATAAAGTTGCCACCTGATCAGACATGCCCATATGCTTGATTTCCTTCCTTCCTTCCTTCCTTCCTTCCTTCCTTCCTTCCTTCCTTCCTTCCTTCCTTCCTTCCTTCCTTCCTTCCTTCCTTCCCATATGATCATTTTCACATGAATTGCATTTGCCTTCATGAAAGTATGTATATAAGCGAACAACAGTGTTCAGATTGTAATAATCACTCAATCTATTTATTTCTGAAAGTGATAGGCCAATTACACTACTGTTGTGATGTTTTACATTTAAATATATATACCATTACAACTTTGTTCTGAAATCAAATTATCTACTGATCTGCACTGATTCAACAAGAAGGAAGTGAGGATCCTCTGTCTTCAAGGCTACAGATGAACTTCAGCCAAATGGCATGTCCTCCTCAATGTCCTTTGGGTTACTTTGTCCAGAGGTGGTATTCAGCAGGTTCTGACCAGTTCTGGAGAACCGGTAGCGGAAATTTTGAGTAGTTCAGAGAAACAGCAAATCCCACCTCTGACTGGCCCCGCCCCCATCTATTCTCTGCCTCCCTAGTCCCAGCTGATTGGCTGGGTCTTCATCTGCTATCCTGCACAGGAGAATGGAGCTGGAAAGCAGGTTAGTGGAGTGGGGTGGGAATGGAGATTTTACAGTATCCTTCCCCTGCCATGCCCACCAAGCCACGCCCACCAAGTCAAACCATGCCCACCAAGCCACCCACAGAACTGGTAGTAGAAATTTTGAATCCCACCACTGACTTTGTCCCATTCACTTTCTCCTTTACTTTGTATACATATATGTTTCTGTAAAACTTGGTGAACAAGAGATAACAAAGGCTCAAGGAATATTCACTGGACTATTTAGGTGAATATTTTATAAAACAAAACGTCAGGTTTCTGGCCTATGTAATACCAGTACTTGCTCCAGAATGGTGTTTTATGGCCCATCCCCTCTAAACAAAGCAAAGCAAAGCAAAAAGAAAAGGTATATTTTTGTGATCTATGACTAATTAATAACACAATCCTATTCAGCACTAAGTTTGAATAAAGTCTGTTTGCTCACTGCACCTAGAATAATGGCAACTCACCTCCTGATCTTGTCTGGACTTGGAAGCGAGGCAGAGTCAGCCATGAATAGTTTTTGGGTGGGAGTTGTGGGGAAATTTGTAAAATACTTCCTTGAAGAAGATTCTGGCAAAACACTTCTGAATTATTCCCAAACTAACTATAGGGACATTCGATAAAGAGACCAGAAATTCAATTTTACTTGAAAGAGATTTTATCTTTAAGAAAGAAAAGGGAAAAATTGAGAAGATTTCAGACAGACCCCTTCATCTGTACGTGAAGTAAGGATTTTTATATAAAAGCCATCCATGGAATCACACATTATATTACTTTTAGTCCAATTTTACCATCAGGAAATAATAATAATAATAATAATAATAATAATAATAATAATAATTTATTAGACTTGTATGCCGCCCTCTCTCCCTAAGGACTCAGGGCAGCTAACAATAAAAACTCAGTACAAAAATTTACATTAAAAACAATTAAACAATTACAAGCCTAATAATAATAAAATAATAAAATTTAAATTAATTAAAATAACTCTAAAACAAGCCCTCCCCTCCCGGTCAGTCCAGACTGGCCTGTTGAAAGAACCAGGTCTTCAGGTCATGATGGAAGGAGCGGAGATCAGGGGCCAAATGAAGGTCCAAGCGAGTTGGTTCCACAGGGTGGGTGCTCCCACAGAGAAGGCTCTACCCTGGGCACCGCCAATCGACAATGTCTAACTGATGGTACCCCAAGGAGGCCCTGCCTGTGGGAGCATACCGGCGATCAGGCGATGATGCAGGCAGGAGACGCTCCTGCAAGTACCCCGGACCCAAGCCATATAGGACTTTATATGTTGTTACCAATACCTTGAATCTCACCCAGAAGGCAACCGCAACCAATGCAGGTCGCGAGGAGGTGTAACATTGAGTATCGGGACACCCCCATCACAACCCGCGCGGCCACATTCTGCACCAGCTGCAACCTCCGGGTGGTCCGCAAGGGCAATCCCATGTAGAGAGCATTGCAGTAGTTGATTCGGAAGTGACAAGTGCATGAGTGTCTGTCTGCAGGATATCTCGGCTCAGGTATGGGTGCAACTGGCAAACCAGACACACCTGGGCAAATGCCCCCCTGGCCACAGCTCCCACCTGCTCCTCCAAACTGAACTGTGTATCCAGGAGGACACCCAGGTTGTGCGACCTGTCCACAGGGGCAACACCTCTCCCCCCATGACCAAAGATGGTATATCCTGAGTAATCTGAGATGCCGGTATGCGCAGCCACTCAGTCTTAGCCGGGTTGAGTCGGAGCCTATTCTCCCCATCCAAATCTGCACGCATCCAGACAACAGGACATCACAGAGAGAGCATCACTGATGTGGTTCAGGGTGGAGATGTAGAGCTGGGTATCATCCGCATATTGGTGATACCTCACCCAAACCATGGATGATCTCACCCAGCTGCTTCATGTAGATGTTAAACAGGAAGCGAGAGGACCGACCCTGGGGCACCCACAAATGAGAGGCCTTGGGCTGACCTCTGCCCCCTGTCACACTGATTTGAGTGGCCCAAGAGGTAGAAGGAGAACCACCATAAAATGGTGCCCCCACTCCCAACCCCGAGCATACAATAGGATACCATGGTCGATGGTATCGAAAGCTGCCAAGAGATCTAAAGGACTAGGACAGAGGAAAACCCTGTCCTGAGCCCTCCAGAGATCATCCATCAGTGTGACCAATGCTGTCTCCGTGCTGTACCTGGCCCAGAAGCCTGATTGGTAAGGATCCAGGTAATCGGCTTCCTCCAGGAACATCAGTAGCTGTTGAACCACCATAGCTCAACAACCTTCGCTAAAAAGCGAAGGTTGGAGACAGGACAATAGTTATTCAAAATGGCTGGGTCCAAGGCAGGCTTCTTGAGGAGGGGGGCCTTACCACGCCTCTTTCAAGGTGGCAGGAAAGGAACCCTCCCCCAAAGAAGCATTGACAACTGCCTGGAGCCAGCCAGGGGGGCCTTTGCCCAGCTCCGCAGGTTGACAACTTCCCTTTTCTGGACCACGCCTGCGGTCACTCATGCCCTTGTTACCTCTAGGCTTGACTACTGCAACGCTCTCTATTTGGGACTGCCCTTGCATACCATCAGTGCAGCTGGTGCAGAATGCGGCGGCTGGTGGTGATGGGAGTTACCCGTTCTCCCTGACCCCCTCCTGCGCGCTGCCTGCATTGGTTGCGGTTATGCCTCGGGTGAGATTCAAGGTTTTGGTGATAACATATAAAGTTCTTCATGACATGGGTCCTCAATACTTAAGGGAGCGTCTTCTTCCAATATCAAATGCGGTCCCTGTGCGACTCATAGGCAAGGACTCCTCGGGTCCCGTCAGTCAGTGCCGCTGGCGTTCCCCACCGAGTGCCCATCGGCTCCTGACCTCTGGAACCAACTGCCTCTGGGGCTCCGCCTGCGACCCTGACCTTTGCCGGAGTTAAAGACCTGGTTGTTTGACCAACCCGGGCTGTGACCCCTTGGGTGTGGGGTGGTTTTAGGGTTGTATAATGTTTGAACTTATAGTTAATTTAATTGTTTTTAACTATTTATTGTTCTTGTTTTAGCTGTAAGCCGCCTTCCAGTCTTCGGAGATGACATATAAGTTCAAATAATAAATAAATAAATAAATAAATAAATGTGTAACCTCCCTGGAGGCATAAACCAACCAGGAAGGACACGGGTCCAATAAACACGTGGTGGAGCACAGCCTCCACATGATCCTGTCCACTTCATCCAGAGAAACAGGCTCAAACTCCACCCAGATGGTATCGGCCAGACTCATCGTCACCCCATCCTCCGATCCCTGCCAGTCCGAGTCCAAGCTGGCCCAAATCTGAGCAACCTTATCCAACAGATGTCGACTAAATTCCTTCGCTTTACCCTGTAAAGGGTCCTCCCTCACCTCACGATGTAAAGGGGAACAAGTGACCTTAAACAGGGTGGCCGGGCGATCATTTGTGGATGTAATGAGAGCGGAGAAGTAAGCACACTTCGCCACTCTCATCACCACCAGATAAGTCCTAATATAGGCTCTTAGTTGAGCAGGGTCAGATTGGGAATGGCTCGTCCTCCACCTGCTCTCTAGGCCCTTCCTTCGACACTTCATCTCCCGGAGCTCCCCTGAAAACCAGGGAGCCAACCGAGATCTACAACAAGGGAGGGGCTACAAGGGGACAACCCAGTCAAGTGCCTCCGAGGCCGCCTGTTGCCAGGCAGACACCAAGGCCTCGGCCAAGCTGTGGACAAGGGAAGTGGGCAAAAACCCCAGCGCCGTCTGAAACCTCTCAGGGTCCATCAGGCATCTGGGGCGGAACCATCTAATTGGCTCTTCATCCCAGCAGCATGGGAGGGCCTGCTGGAAGACCAGCCACAGGAGATAATGATCTGTCCATGACAGGGGCTGACTGTCATGGACTGACAGGTAAGCCCCCTCCAGATCACTACACCACTGCCCCGAGATGAAAACAAGGTCAAGCGTGTTCCCCCCCTCGTGAGTAGGGCCCTGAATCACCTGGGTCAGGTCCATGGCTGCCATGGAAGCCATGAACTCTTGAGCCAGCCCACGCCTCCCCAGAGAGGGCAGGTTGAAATCCCCCAGAACTAAAAGCCTGGGGAATTCCACTGCAACCTCTGAGAGAGTGTCAAACAGCTCGGGTAGGGCTGTTGCCACCAGCTAGGGGACAGGCGTGAGCAACAGGCCCAACTGACCCCCGGGCCCAACCTCAGGAGGAGGGACTCACACCTGCCTATCATGCGGGACAGTGACCTCCCTTGGAAGCAAGGGAATGAAATTCTTCCCAATGCAATTAGGAATGCAATTGTCTTATTCAGGCTACTGATTCAAAGAGTATGATCTGGATTGCTTTGTACGTGGTGAAATTTGCTTTTTCTCTGAATGAAATAACTCTTTGACTTCAGATTGTCTTAAAGACCAGAGCGAAATAAGAAACTTAATTTAAGTGGTCTTCATTTTACTGCTGCAGAGATCATAGACTATATTTATATTCATGTATGATGGGCCATTTCAAGATAGAACTGAGATTAATCCCATGAAAATAGTGAGTTTACTTATAAAATGTTGTAACCAGATTTAATCCTTCGTTGCAAAAAAGATACAGTATAAAGTCTTGTCTTTTTTCTTATCAACTTCCTCAATTGGAGTTCACTGCATTTCCCAACCATGTTTTGAATTATGTAATGGAAAAGGTAAAGGTTTATGAAGATTTGGTAACTATAGACTTTGTCACTGTGCGAAATGAATAGTAGTAAGCAGATAACCATGTCCTCTTATCACATTTTAGCTGATCACTTCCTGCCCTGTGCTGGCAATAACACAATTAGTTGATGCATGTGTATGTTGGCACTTTAGTTGGATCAGCACAAACAGGCCAACTACTGCATATAGAGTTCAGGGTTGAAGTGATTCCTCTGTGTGTGTGTCTTTGAACTATACTTGACTTCTGGCAACTACTTGCACAAATCCCTGCAATTTCCTTTGCAGTATTTTCAAAAGTGGTTTACCATGGCCTTTTTCCTACTGGGAGAAGGAGAGGGGCTTTTAACCTAAAAATGTGCATTATACTTCTGGAATGTTGTCCTGTTTTGTCTGTAGAGAGGTAAGGAGCAACACTCTGGGTCTGAGCTGGTATTGTTATTTTTGTTGTGTGGAATCCTAAATCAGAGGTGATCTAAAGAATCCTATGCCAGACATGAACCCTACAATTTTCTCTAATGTTTTAAGGTGATTTTAAAGTACTTTTCTAAAGATAGGAAAGATAAATTATTACACACATGAAAAGTAGTGGGTTTTATTAAACAATAATTAATGAAATTCATATTTATGATTAAATCCAAACTTTCATTTATTTGGAAGGTTGTCCTGGCCCAAGTTACTTCTTTGACCTGGCCCTCCTTATGTTTGCAGGTCTGGTCAATGGCTCTTTATCCAAAGGTGAAAAGTATTTAGCACGAAAATATTGTGCATCCCTGATACTAAAGGGAATATTAAGAGTGAGGTTTTGCTCTACAATATATAACCAATGCACAGGTTTTGGTACAGCTTTGTTTTGAATGCACCAACCATATGCCACATATCCCAATGGTATTGAATTAAATTGAGTTTCTCCCCCTATATATTTTTTATTTTCTGGTTTTAAAAATCTAATTTTAATCTGCTAAAGATTTCAGGATGGTCCATTAATTTGGATAGGAAAAAAACCTACAGTGTTGTTTTCACCAAACTCTACCTGAAATCTCATTCTCCTTCAATAATGAAAGAAGGCAACAAAGTAATGTATACTGTATATTACTCTCCAAAAATGTTTGTAAGCTGCAATAAATTTCAAATTATATATGTATTTTATTGTATGCATTTAACTACATTTTTTTTCTGTCATTTCTGATTGACAAAGAGATAAGGGGGTAGGTTGGTGAGCTACAGGCAGACTACTCAACTCTTTTGTGTGAAAGTAGCACTTCTCTATTAGCAAAATCTGGTCAGTGATGCTTTATAAATATATCATCAGCTTTAATACTCTTCAGACTGAAAAGAGATTGAACTGGATGAAAGAGATATGTTTGTACTGCAGCATCCATAACAAGCCCATGTAAGCCCATCACAATTAGTCCTGATTTATTTTATTTATTTATTTATTTATTTATTTATTTGATTAGTCAATTGCTTACAAGATAATAGGTATAAGTATAAACATAGTTATAAATACATGGATACATATAAGAAAATAAAAGAAACAATAGGACAGGGACAATAGGCACTTAGGTGTGCTTATGCACACCCCCTACAGACCTCTTAGGAAAGGGGTGAGGTTAATAGTAGACAGTCTAAGGTTAAAGTTTTTGGGGTTTGGGGAAGAAACCACAGAGTCAGGTAAAGTATTCCAGACATTGACCGCTCTGTTGCTGAAGTCGTATTTCCTGCAATCAAGTTTGGTGTGGTTTACCTTGAGTTTGTATCTATTGTGTGCTGTTGTATTGTTATGGTTGAAGCTGAAGTATTCATTGACAAGTAGGACATTGCAATGGATGATTTTATATACAATACTTAGATCGGACCAAAGATGATGTAGTTCTAGGTTTTCTAGGTCTAGAACCTCAAAATCTGGTGGCATAAGGTATTCTACAATGAGTAGAGGAGTGTAGAACTCTTCTTGTGAAATATTTCTGGAATTTCTCTACTGTGTTAATATCAGATATGTAATGTGGGTTCCAGACTAGTGAGCTGTATTCAAGTATTGATCTAGCAAATGTTTTGTATGCTCTAGTTAGTAGTGTGATATTACCAGAGAAAAAACTACATAGGATTAGGTTAACAACTCTTAATGCCTTTTTGGCTATGTAGTTACAGTGGGCTTTAGCACTTAGATCATTTGAGATGAGTACTCCAAGGTCCTTGACAGAGTTTGGATCATCAACATTCAGCTTGTATTTTATATTCTGATTTTTTTTTTGCCAATATGTAAGACAGAGCATTTATTTGTTGAGATTTGAAGTTGCCATTTGTTTGACCATTCTGATATATAGTCAAGGTCTTTTTAAAGGGTACAGAATTTTCTGTGGTGTTGAATAGCTTTACATCATCAGCGAAGAGAATGCAATTGCTCTTAATATGATCACAGAGGTCATTTATGTAGAGTATGAAGAGAGTTTGTCCTAGAATACTGCCTTGAGGGACACCACTGTTGACAGGTACAGAATTTGATAGGACGTTTCCAATTTTGACCATTTGTTTTCTGTTTGATAGGAATGCTTCTATCCAGTTATGCAGGTGTCCAGAGATACCATGAGATTTTAGTTTTAATAGTAGTTTGTCGTGTACCACTGAATCAAAGCCTTTACAGAAGTCTATGTAGATTGTGTCTATTGTTTTGTCCTGATCGAGTTGTGTAGTCCATATGTTTTTGCAGTGGAAGAGTTGTAGATTACAGGATAGTTTTTTTCTGAAACCAAATTGTTTATTAGAGAGTAGGTTGTTTGTCTCAAGTGGAAGATAATGGATTGGTTAATAATTGATTCCATGACTTTACAGGTGACGCAGCATAAGGAGATTGGTCTGTAATTTTCAACTAGGTTGGGGTCTCCCTTTTTGAAAGTGGCGATGACCATGGCTAGTGACCATAGGTTTGGCAAGGAGCTGGTCCTAAAAGATTTTTCAAAGATTATGTTTAGAGGTTCAGCTATGGCAGCGGATAGCTTTTTTAAGAAGTAGGCACATATTCCGTCCGGTCCAATAGATAGAGATGGTTTTAGATTGCGTAGTGCTTTTTCAACATTGTCTTCTGTAAAATCTATATTTATTAGATCATTGTAGCTGTCTGTGGTTCGATTAGGAAATACTGGGCATGATCCATTGCTGTTTACAAATACTGAGCCAAAGAATGTGTTAAAGAGGTTTGCTTTAATGGTGTCATCGTTACAGTCTTTACCATTAGGTCCTTTCAGGGGTGGGATGGACCTTGAGTCTTTTAGTTTGTTGTTTACAAAACTGTAGAAAGTGCAGGTGGAATTGGTGCATAGAAGGTTTTCCTCTTTAATGTGATAATTGGTGCATTCAGTCTTTATCTGGTGGCATAAATTTTTGTATCGGCTTTTGAAGTTGGCAACATGACCAGTTTTGTTGTTTTGCCAAAGTGATCTCTTTTTGGATTGAAGCTTCCTTATTGTTATGGGTAATCTGTTTTTTTGGTTCTGTTTGGGAGTTGTTATTGGTACATATAGTTTGATGACTCTTTGACTTCAAGTAAAAATATGTTGTAATGGTCTTCAACAGTATTGCATCCAGTGAATAGAAATTGCCAATTAAGGGATGAGAGATCATTGTCTATAAGATCGTAGTTGCCTTTTTTAAAGTTATAATTGGGGATTACGTCATTGTGGTGATTTTTGTGTGGATGTATGTTGAGACAAAAGTCAATCATGTTGTGGTCACTGTTGGAAAAGGGTTCTATAATTTGTATTCCGTAAATTGAATTCAAACTATTGCAGAAGATGAGATCGAGGCAGTTGTTAAGTCTAGTATTGTTGGTTACTAGTTGTTCCAGTCCCAGATTTGTTACAGCATTGTAGAAGGCTGCATGTATGGGTTCAGTGTTACATTCATTTAGGGTCCAGTTAATATGAGGTAGATTGAAGTCACCAAGAAAGATAAAAGCATGTGGGCAGGATGTTGCCCATGTTAGTAGTGAATTTAGCTTGTTTACATGTTCGATGTCATAATCAGGGTCTCTGTAACATAGTAAGAATTGAAATGTGCTTTTAAGTACAGTTCACAGACGATGGTCTCAGGAAGAGCAAGCTCCTGGGTAACTTGGATGTTTTTTAGATGAAAGGACTTTTTATAGAAGATAGCAACACCACCTCCTCTATGGATTTCATGATCTGATCAGTAAAGATGATAGTCTCTTATTGAGGTAATGGAGTCAGGGAGAGATGTGTTGAGCCATGTTTCATAGACAAATATGATGTCGAATTTAGCCATATTTAGTAATAGGAGAAATTCAGGTATTTTATTTACAAGGCTTCTTGCATCGAGTAGCTTGCATTTAAGGCCAGCTGTAGTTGGAATTGAGGTAGTTAGGGGTGTGCATGCCTAGTCTTGGGTGATGGTGGATTGGTTGAAGTAGGGTTGGATGTTGGGTTGTGGGTTGTGTGACTTACTTTTGATACAGTCAGCATGGTAGTCAATGTACAGGTCCTTCTCTCTGTTGTCTAGGTGTTTTTTTAGTTCTGTGTGGAGTTCAGTGGGATGCACGCTTGCTTGCTGTATAGTTGACGCGAGAACAAAGGTTCTTATGGTTGGTGTTGCTTTTGGTGTGTGAATTAATAGTATAAATGAATTTATGTTTATTATTGATGAGACACTTTGAACTGTGAAGATGACACTTTGCTTTGTCAAGGCAAGTAATGATGCCATTTGTTCCACTGAGAAAATATGTGTAGTCCTGACAACCTTCTCTAGTGTTTCCAGTAGACATTTGTGTTTCTTGGGCTATAAGAAGAGTGGAAGGAGGCTGAAAGAGCAGCATGAACAAAACAACATGGAAGCTTCATTTCACTTTTTAGAAAGGGGGGGCTAGGAGAGGGACCCTGTTGCTCCATCAAACAACTTCACAGCCTCAGTGAAGCAAAGCATATTTTCAAAGCTTGCATATCCTTAGCACTCAGGAGGAGAAGTCCATATGGTTTAGTACTGCCACTCAGCCTTGAGCATCCATCCTAAAATTACTATTCTAATTGTAACCAGAAGGCAGCCTGACATTACTAGAGTCTTAGTGCCTAAATCCAATAGTTTAAGTATGGTCAATAAAATCCAAGTGAGAAAAACTCCTGTGATGATTGTTTTCTGGTCAATAATTTACTGTATATCTGCTAGCACAGTGTTCCTCAACTGTAAAATAATTTATATTCCATAAATGGTATTAATTGGTATATGCAGGCTATGATCATATATTGCAATAAATAATTAGTAACTATTTCCTTACCAGCTTTTTTCTCCCTTTTGTTTCTTTACTGTTTTAAATGTAACTAATAAGAAACTCCTAACTTTGAAATAGGCTGAAATCAGAGAATCATTTCTACCTTTTATTACCAATGCAGCAATTCTATAAAATGTATGGGACCATGGAATATTCTGCTCTGGACTCTGAGGAAGATATCTAGAAGGAGCTAAGCAATGTGCTTGTAGTGGAAAGCCTGTGGCCTCTTTTAGATATATAATGACCCACTTTATATGTATAATGACCCTTTAATCCCTTTATTTGGGGTGGGGTCAGAGTGACTGAATGGAACTGAGAGTTTACTACCTGGGTGCCCTTCCTGGCCTTCATGCAGAGTTCACAGCAGATGTTTTCTTTTGCACCCTGATAGAAAAATATCTGCAGCTGCCTAGGATTGAACTCTTAACCTTCCAAGTGGGAGGTAAATGTCTCCCCTCTAGGCCATTGCACCATTCATACACACATACGTACATGTATATACATTCATACATGCACACACACACACATACCACATGTCTCAGGCAAAGAGAGAAATCTCTATGTTAATGTCAGGTGCCAGATATCAAGAACAAAGGTTGTTCAAAGGTAAAAGTTTAATGCATGCTACCTCTAAACAAGAATCTTAATTACTAGTGGTCAAGATAAATTGTGTAAATAAGAATCAACAGAATTCAAGGTGGACTAGAGTTAGATCTCTTGTGGGCACAAAGGGACTCCAAACTGATGGTGCACTTGACCATTCCTTCAGGCACAGCCTGGTCATCTCCTACAGTTTCTTCGTCAGTGTTCTTATGTGATATACCCCATCAAGCAGCAGAGGGGTCCATGTTGAAAATGTGACATCAGGCTTTCTTATTACTCTTGGACAGCAATCGTCTGTCTAAAATTACAGCAAAAGTTCAGTTAGTTTTGTGAACTAACAGACTATTTCTGAAGGCTGGCCAGCCATGAGCTATGCTTTCTTAATCCTATTCAGAGTGCCCGCTGCATCAGAGTACCTGAAAGTTATGGCCTCTTTCCCTTTGACTTGTTTACATCCAGCCAGACCAGTACAAACCTGTTCCTGAGCCACTCCTTGAAGGAGAGCTTCTGAAAAAAAAGAAAGAAACACCACCACCCTCTGAATTTGTTTAAATAGGATTATATAACCAATGTACTTGTGAAGGAGCCAATCCAACTTAACTCAAGAAAGCTCTTTTAGGGAAGAATTTACAAGGGGTTCAAGAAAGGTATATACCTTTTCAAAAACTCTTGAAATAACTGTGATAAATCTAATGCAGATTCCAGACCAGCCTCTCTGCTCGTACAGTATGAAGACAGGCTCTGACCTTCTAAAGCTCATATGACAAAAGGATTCTAAGACATTAGCTTATATTTTTATTCATTTATTTAAGAACCACCCATCTCCCTCACAGAGAGTAGAGAACATATTAAAAGCATAAAAATGGTGTGTAAAATTTAAAAGAGAAAAGGAATGTTTGTTTGCTTGTTTGTTTGTTTATTTATTTATTGGACTTGTATGCCGCCCCTCTCATGAGGACTGGGCAGCTCACAATTAAAACACAATAATACAAACAATAAATATTTTAAAAGAATTAAATCAACAAGCCCCATCTTAAAACCCAATTAAAATAATTTTAAAAAAAGTTAAAAATTGATTAAGGCCCAGGGGTGAGGAAAGGGTGCAGAACCATGTTTGAACCCCCTTTTGGAAAGTCAAGGGAAATGGGGGTCTGCTCACTTCTGGAGGGAGATGTTCCACAGTGGGGGGTGAGGGGGTGGGAGGAACAGCAGAGAAAGCTCCCTTCCTGGACCCTGCCAATCATAATTCTGTGGGACATGCCTTCCCTGCCTGATTGGTGGAATGGGCTGATATAATGGGATGAATATGGTTCTGTAGATAACCTGACCCTAAGTCGTGTAGGGCTGTAAAGGTCACAACCAACACCTTGAATTGGACCCAGAAGCAGATGGGCGCCCAATGCAGCTTGCACAATAGAAGTGTTAAATGTGACATTCTTTGGATGGCCAAGATTGAATGCAGAGCCTCCTTTTGTACCAGCTGCTGATATTTTTAGAGTAGCTCCATATTGAGCGCATTGCAATAGTCCAGCTAGCAGATGACCAGGGCATGAATGACTGAGCAGTGAGCTTCATGAAAGTTAGGGACTTCATGAAAGGCCATAACTGGCACATGACACAAAGTTGAGCAAAGGCCTCCTAGCAATGATTGCCACCTGCTCTTTAAGCAGGTGAGACTAGGAGACCCCCTGATTATACACTAGGTCTGTCTGGGCAGTGCAACCCCATCCAAAACCAAAGATGATAAACACCCAGATGCAGATGGGATACATATTGTTTGCCTAACTATTTTGCTATTGTCTATCTCCTATCTGATCGCAACTTTCTCATCAAGAGGAGATTCCTAGTTTGTGCTGTCAGACAATTTCAGCTGACAAATCTGAAGATTAGGTCTGGTCAGAAAGTGATTCCTCATTTTCTCTGCCCTTCTGTGAGAGTCCAGATGGTGAGATAATTCTAAAGATGAATTTTAAAAAAACCCACAGAAAAATATTGTCAAGTATTAAAGATAGACTGGGTTCACATATTGTATGACTTTATTTACTCATGTTATCTGATTTATTCCCCATTTTTCTGACCACAGCACCCTCACGCTAGTTAATAGTTAAAGAAATATTTAAAAAAAAACAGCTAAAATTAGGGCAGTGCAGAGCTTTGGATTGAAAAAACAAAAAGATGTTTCAGCAAGAACATGGGCGTTCACTTCCCAGGATCGTGCAGTTGCAAGCCAGTCCTAGAAGAAGATGCTTTTGGTTTAAGGAACTGAAGTCGGAAGCTATGCATTTACTTTTGTGTGTTCTGAAGCATCTTTTAGCCTTCAAATACAAGGCCCTCAGCAGCCTTAGTTAAAATCACAGTTAAACTAAAGGTGCTCTTTCAGGAGGCAACTGGACTTCCTTGTTTTTTCTTTCTAAAAGTCTCTATAGAGTTTTAGCTATACAATTTGGGATGAATATCCTTTGAATGGTGTGGGAGTAGAAATGGATTTCCAGAGGAAAAATTGCAGACTATAGGAACTAGGAGCACTACTCAGGTAAGGACATAGATAAACCCCCAAGTGGGCTCAATGTCTCTCTAAAAGGATGCAAATGTCCAGCTGTCTGCAAGGTATAAATCCTTCCATTCCCCACCATCCAGTCAGAGTTGAAGAAGCTTTCTGGATGAGAAGCGAAACGCTTTTAAAGAAAAACAAGAAAGTCCAATTGCCTCCTGAAAAGCACCTTTGGGACAACCATGACCTGGACTGAAAATCTCTACAGACACAGTTAAACCAGGTCACGCCAGATGGACTTAGCAAAGCCATACTTTTACATTGTTGTTTACTAAATAAATAAATAAATCCCAGAAAGATGGTTTTACACCACTCAGCCAATCATCGCTGGATTGATGAATGACCTCAGCCACATTTGCACCAACTCCTATCTTTTTGCTTTCTCTGTCTCTCCTTACATCCACTTTTCACTTTCATTTAAACTATTGATGCTTAAAAGAAAGAACAAGCACGTCTTTCCTTGAATGCACTATGGGGCAAGAAGATGGCCATAAGAAATGGCAGCTGCAAGGAAGGAGAGTCATCCTACCCTTGCCCCCCAAAACTTGTCTAAAACAAGAAAAGGAATGGGATGAATGAGACAGTTTCCAAAGAAGAGATGGATATTGCCTGGGCTTGGACTAATGAAAATGCAGCAGGAATAGTGCAGGGTGCTGACAACAACACATATACAAAATGTAGCCTAGGGGAGAAGAACTATGAACCAGGAGATGCTGAGACTGATGTCCTGTCTGCTTATTTCATTTGGCAAGTGACTAAGAGGAAACATACAACCTACAAGCATGAATCATTTGGATTTCAGTTTAAGTCAGCTCAAACGGCAAGGATGTTTGGCTCTGTTTTTAACTGGTCCACCAGTAAATTTCATCCTCTTCAAATGCAACCTTCCAGAAGTTCATTCAGTTGTAACAGGGGTTCAAACTCAGGGCCTTGGGCTGGATTCTCACACGCTGGCCAACCCCAACCCCAGTTTAATGAAGGGGGGGGGTGGTATATCATGTGCCAACAACCCTGAGTTGTACAATGGAGGGAAATGTTGCAAAATCACCTGCAAAGAATATCAACATTTTACTAAAAAATATTTCTTAAAATCAAGGTCCCATGTACTACTTACTTTTCCACAAGGAGCTGAATGCAATGCCAGGAGCCTTCTTCACTGTGTGCTTCAGAAAACTTGGTAAATTTGGATGAGGAATGTCAACTAAGCCCAAGGTTGACAGGGACTTGCAGAGCTTGAAGTCAGAATTCTTGGATCCATTCCAAACAGATTTCCTCAATCTTTCTGACCTTTTGTAACTGGATTGTCTGTTAGTAATGGCTTCTTTAAATCTGTGTAAGCACATCAGTGTTGCCATCTAGCTATGAATTCTGACAGCCTCTTTCTTTCCTTTCCTTTGATTTCTCACTTTCCTTTGATTTTTTTTAAACTTCAAAGACTTCCTCAATGACTCTTGCCTTCACATTGTGTGTCCAAAGGATCTAAGCTGCTGGTAACATCACAGCGATCAGTCAAATCTAACTTTTATAGCACTAGCACTAAAGATTTGTTCTTTTTTGAAGTCCAGGATATTCTTAACAATTCTGCCTAGCACCGCAATTCAAAAGCATCAATTTTCTTCATCCAGCCTTTTCATTCATTCAGCCTTTCATCCAGCCTTTCAGAGGATTCACCTTTCACAACTGAAAAACTATAGCCGTGATGCCTCTTGCACTTTCATTTTGTGTAGACTTGCAACAATCTTTCTGCCAAACATTCATCTCTTTCTGCCATGGCTTCAACATTTCCCCTTCCATTCAATTGTGAATTATATTTCAAATAATCTGCATTAGTCCCCTGTATTTAGTTTAGTTTAGTTTAGTTTGCTTTATTGTCATTGTACCTCACAGCAGCAATCAAACACCATCTTCAGTGCACATCATGACCATGACCATGAAACTAAACACAAACACACATCCTTCACACTCACATTGAACTGAAAACCCGACACACACCAACACTGCACTATACAGCAGAATTCAAAAGACTACTGCCTGGGATAGAAGCTGTTT
>CM019149.1:78635295-78685322 GCA_009733165.1 Naja naja
TCATATGTTTATTATCACATAAATTTAACGGATCATAATCCATTTCATCAGAGGCTAACTGCCACAAAACTCTTTGATGTGTTTACTTGCTTATAATGGAAGGTAATGAATGTTCTTTTTAAATCAAATATTGCAGGCCTACTAACTTTCACAGCCCAGTCAAAGATAATCAAAGCCCCCATTTAGTTTTTAGTGCTATCTGAAAAATGTGGAGCCAATCTGTGCTTTGTTTCCGGGAGGTGGGTGGGTGGGTGGATGGATAAATAGTGATGCAGAAAGACAACTTTTTGTGACATCTTCAGCAAATCCTGGCTTGTCTGACTTCAAGCTAGTATGTAGGGAGACTATGTGCCTGACTTTATAGAGGATGCTCAGAAGGTCAGTCTGATTCCAGTCCAGAGAATTTAGAAAAGAGGAGCCTTGAAATTGTCCATCCATATACAATACCCGCAGTTGCTCTATGACACAATCTCTACTGAGCATATTGCATTTCTATTTTTTATGATAGTAATATATGTTACATGCATCTCTATACATACACAGTACATTAGTGTATACTGATCTTATACAGATGTGTTTCCTTTTTCATACTCCCCCCCCCCTTGATAATCCATTCCTCTTTGGGACATCTTATTTGTATCAGAAGATAAGAACTCTCTTTCCTCCTTTCCAGTGATACCTTTCAGTTTTGGAAGGTGACTGAGAGGGAAGGGAGAAGATTCTTCTACTGGGCTTTCTTGATCTCTTGTCTTCTTCTGTGTTTAATCAACTGGACATGCATCTGGTGAATTGGCATGGAGCCTAGTTTTAGAACTGAACTCTTGATCTCAAGAAATTCACCAAGGGTTTGTTCATTGACATTGTTTATGGGTTGAACTTCGAACATATTTTAAAACTCAATGTGTTCTAGCCACAGGAAGAAAAACTGTTGGTTTCTTAGTTTCTCATTTTACAAATACGCTCACATAAAGTATTACATATATTTTGGTTCATGTTTCTGCAAAACAGACTTATTTTGCAGTTTTAGCTGCAAATGATATTAGACTACAGATTTAGCTTCTTGATTATGGTTTTTATTAAAAAGAAAATTAATATTTGGCCCAGCCATACATTTTGTGCATCACATGTGACTCACACATTTATGGATGTTCATTCCACTTTGAAGTTTTAATCCAGTAACTCTTTTAAAAAGCAAATTAATAGTTACAATTAAAGTACACAAACCTCTAACACTTACAAGCATCAGCATTGTTGCTGATGGATGGTGCAAAAATACAGCATCTTCTTAAAATACCTAAAATGCAATGTTCTCTTGGATATGTAGTGAGTAAAAAGTCTGATACAAAAAACTGCCTTATACTGAATAAGGCTAATGAAGCAAACATATGTTAACAGACTCATTGGGAAATAGCATTACAGTGCTAGTGCTTTTAAATAGAGATGCTACCCTTAAAAGTATCATTAATCGTATATTCACTTCCCTTAGCACTCTCAAAAAGAGAGAGAAATACATATGTAACTTTATGCCATACCCTCACAGACGAGGTTTTCTGTGCCTTTTACCCACTCTTAGAGGAGGGGGAATATGTACCTATTTGCACACAATCTATGTCCTATATACTGTTTTCAGACTGTTATTTTTCAGGGCAGGATTTTAATGTAATTATCATAGCAGAATTTCTGTTCAAAAGGAAGTGAACAGACCGAAGCATTAGATTTCATGAAAGTATTCCAACACTGTACTTGTATGAGCTGTAATTGTTTTAGGAATGTTTAAAATTCCTTGTTGCTTGGAACAGAAATTGTGTATTTAAAAATATTTGCTAGGGATACCTTAAAAGTCCTTGGTGTAGCATCTCCAGTCATGTTATGCACAGAGACATGCAGAGCCAGCTCTTGCCCCAGTCAACTCAGTTTGAAATAATTGCTCTGTTATAGAGAATCCTCATGGTGCCAGAAATATATGTAATCTGAAATGTGGATGTGTGCTTGTGTGTGCGCAGCAAGGTCCCTGTAAGATGCCTGACAAATCAATGCTGCCTGAAAGTCATGGATGTTATGAAACTGTCTCAGGCCCAGTCAGATAAGTATATGCTAACATAACTCAGCCAGTTTATTCAGGATGTTTCCTAGCCTTAACTCAAGGACTTATTTCCTCATGTAAGTAAACAGTGCACAACATGCCAATGTCACTATCAGCCATTAACCATTAGGAACTAGGAGGACAGGAAACAGCAGCCAGGAGTTTAATCCAAATAACTTCCATTTCATAGCCCTTATTGACTTTCCTTAACTGGCTATCTGTTATGTATGTAGGTTTGAATGTCAAGTTTGAATTGTTCTTGTAAAATGTCAAATAGGATTGGTTTAAAAGTGCGGGAAAACCTGTGCACTTGATTGGCTGGCAACTAGGCGCTGGCTATAACTAGCAGCCGTAGCCCAGCCAAGTTGGGTCCATTCGAGCTGTAGTCACTAATAAACTCTTCACTGAAGCTTTCGGCGTCTGACTCTTCATGCAAACTTAACACTGGCGAAGGTGGGATTCCCCTGAAGAGAAGAACGACGTGGAAGACAAGCAGAAGAGCGAGATGGCTGTGCTGAACAACCCCCCAGCCCCATTCGATCCGGCGGCAGAAGACTGGGAATCGTATGCGGATCGCTTCCAAATGTATTGGAAGGAAACGACCTCGCCAACATCTCCGAGAAGCAGAAGAGGGCAGTCTTCCTTATGCACTGCGGTCCGGCAGTCTTCAAGATGGCTGAAGGGCATTGGCGGGAGCTGCAGACGTGAAGGTAATGGAATGGCCTGATTTAGAAAAGCTTTTAAGAGCCCATTACGCCCCACAAGTATCGTGCCTCATTAAGAGACACGAGTTTTACCGTCGGGATCAAGGGGAAGGGAAAACATTAACGACTTCATGGGCAAGCTTAAGAGACATTGGGGGTGCATGCGAGTTAACAGCTTGGAGGAGGCCATGCGCGATCGGTTTGTTCTAGGCCTCAAAGACAAGGTGCTTCAGAGCAAATTATTATTAAAACCTAAGATCACGTTAAAGGAGGCCATAGAAGAGGCCTCTCAGCAGAAGCCACTAAGTCCTCAGCGGCAGCCATGAAGAAAATTAACAAGGCCTCAAGCCATCCTGATGTGGAAAAGTCCACAACAACTCATTGTGAGCAGATAGATTCTGAATCAGACTGTAGTGAGGTGGAGGAAGGAATTTATAGACTCAGAATGGAAAAGAAAAAGAAAGACCTGGGAAGGAAAAGGCAAGACTTTATTGCAGAGGTTGTGGGGGGGGCACCCCCGCACTGAATGCAAGTTTCTTGATATCATCTGCCCGTTGTGAAAAAAAAGAGGTCATTTAGCAAGAGTCTGCAAATCATCCAGAACACCTCCACACAGAAGAAATTTCCTGAGAAAGATTTCAAGCCCAACAACTTCAGTGAGAAAATGGGGCACCACTCAGAAGCAAATGGAAGAATGAAACTCATCAAACAGCACCATTGGTCATTCTTCACCCTTGAGAAGCAGAAAAGTACATGTGAAGTGTTCATTGAAGGAAGGCCTTGCCAAATGGAAGTGGACTCAGGCTCCTATTTATCTATGGTGTCATGGGACACTATTCACAGGCTACTTCCCAACATTCAGAAGAAACATTTCCAGAAGCAGCACTGACTCTTAAGACTACCAAGGGAACAAGATTCCAGTAGTTGGAACAAGAGAATTCAAGTGAAGTTCAAAGGCCACACCAAACGTGCCCTGACCATCGTGGACAAGGATCACCCAAGCTTGCTGGGACTTGAGTGGTTCAATCCACTAGGCATCGAGGTGACTGGCATCAATCACGTGAGCAACTCTGAATGGGAGGAGGCCTTGAAGTCTGAGTTTCCAGAGGTCTTCAGGAGGGCAAGTATATGGGGACCCTATCACTTTCAGCCTAGATCCCAACCCCAATTCGTTTAAAGCCCAGAAGGGTCCCATTTGCTTTAAAGGAAAAAATTGATGCACAATTAGACAAATTAATAGCTCAGGGGTTTTAGAGCCCACTGACCACTCCAGATGGGAGACCCCATAGCCCAGTCAAGACTGATGGTCAGTAAGAATCTGTGGAGACTATCACTGAACCATGCACTGCAGCAGAGAGCATACCCAGTTCCAGTGGTGCATCATCTGTTACATTCACTTGGCAGGGGTACAGTCTTTGCCAAATTGGACTAGGCCCAGGCATATCAACAACTAACAGTTGATGATGCCACTGCAGAAACCATTGGACTCATAGAGGTGCCTTGGAAACTGGACGAAAGTTATCTAACACAGTCGGGTCCAGGGCAGGCTTCTTCAGGAGGGGTCTCACCACCACCTCTTTCAAGAAAGAATGCTCCAAGGACTGCCAGGGGTAGTGCCTTACTTTGATGATGTGTTAATCTCTGCTGAAAATGACACTCAGTTACAAGAAAGACTCAGAGAAGTCCTTACCAGATTCAGGAAAGCGGGGTTAAAAGTCAAGGAAGAAAAATGTACTCTTAAAACTGACAAGGTTGAGTTCCTGGGCTACATGATTGACAAGCATGGCATCCACCCTACAGATGCCAAGGTTCAAGCAATCAAAGAAGCCCCTAGACCTAAATGCAAAACAGATTTGCAAGCCTTCCTTGGACTCATTAACTTTTATCACATGTTCCTACCTCAGAAGGCAACCATTGCAGAACCATTGCACAGATTACTTGACAAAAGTCTGTTTGGGTCTGGGGAGGAAGGAACAATCAGCATTTAACAGTATTAAAAGACTAATCATGTCTGATGCTGTACTCATACAGTTCTCTGAGAATTTGCCTGTTGTACTGATTTGTGATGCATCCCCTTTTGGAGTGGGGGTTGAGCCACAGGCTTCCCAGGGGAGAAGCCCCTATTGCATTTTACTCTCACTTTGACCAAAGCAGAGAGGAATTACAGCCAATTGGACAAGGAAGCATTGGCAATTGTTGCAGCTATTAAGAAATTTTATGAATATCTGTATGGGAGAACATTTACCATTGTTACAGATCACAAACCTTTGTTAGGCATTGCGGCAGGAGACAAACCTACACCTACTATCCTATCACCAAGAATGCTGAGGTGGACTGAATTTCTTGCTGCTTATTCATACAAAATTATCCACAAGCCTGGCAAAGACATTGGACATGCTGATGCACTGAGTCCTTGCCCACTTCCTTGCCACAAGGAGGACTTTGAACCTGAAACACACACCTTTTTCCTAGAAACTGTTGCCAAGCTTCCAGTGAATGCTGCTGAAATTGCCAGAGAGACTGCCAAAGACACTTTATTGGCTCCTATTATAGGTTGGATTAAGAAAGGTTGGCCTCTTCAAGATCTACCTCACCTGGCTCAACCTTTTAAGTCCAGGCAAACTGAATTATCTGTATTAAGAGGATGTATTTTGTGGGGTAACAGGGTGGTTATTCCTGCAAAACTGCAAAGAGAGGTTTTGGAAATGTTACATTGACAAAATGGTTGAAAACTGGGTTGCATCTTGTCCCAACTGTCAGGTAGTCAGGCCTGCCCCACCTCTCGCCCCCTCACAGGAATGGGAATGTCCTAGGGGCCCATGGTCCAGGATTCACATTGATTTTGCTGGCCCTACCAGAGGGCACACCTTTCTTATTATAGTAGATGCATATTCCAAATGGCTAGAGGTAATCCCTATGGCATCCACCACAACTGATGCTGTCATCAAGCAGCTCAAAAACTTTTGTAACCCACGGGTTACCTGATGTTCTTGTCTCTGACAATGGCCCTCAATTTACATCCAACCTTTTGAATCCTATTTAGCACAACAGGGTATCAGACATGCCCTTACTGCCCCTGGGCACCCTTGCTAATGGCGGGCTGAACGATGGTGCGTTTTACCAAGGAGAAGCTTCAGCAACTGGGTCCTGGGGACATCACTGAGAAAGTTGAAAAACTTCTTAGTGTTCAGCACATCACTCCTAACCCATCTAATAACTTATCCCCAGCAGAGTTGTTGATGGGTAGGAAACTTAGGTCTTCCCTTGACCGCCTTCATCCCACTTACGCACCCAACGCACCACTAGATTCCACTTCCAAAGTTCGCACATTCAGTGTGGGTGATTCTGTGTATGCTAAGAACCTTATGGGTGAACCTTTGTGGATTCCTGCTGCGATAACTCAAATCACAGGCCCTCGTTCTTACAGATTGCAAACAGAGGATGGACTCCTCTGGAGCAGACACATTGATCAACTTAGATCCAGGTTCTCTCAGGAACATCGCACTTGTTCTTCTCTAGTTCCCTCACCTGATGTCAATTCTAGGGGGGAAGGGGAGGAACAGGAGGAAAATCAGCAAGCAAGAATCCACCCCATGTGTAATGAGCCATTTCGACAGGAACCATTCCAAAACCTGTCACAATGCCAAAATCCATCCTTACAAGTGGAAGATTGTACATCACTACCTGACTTGGGTGCTGACATTGGGCTGGAGATGGGTTGGCAGTAGAGACCAGAGTCTAACAATCAAACAGGGTCTTCTTTCACAGGAAGTCCCAGTGGGGAAATGTCAGCAGACACATTTCCTCTCTCACTGGGTGAGAATGTTAAAACTTCTGAACCACGAAGGTCTCAACGCATAAGAGCCCCACTTATTTAAAAGATTACATTAGATAGGTTGGGGTTTGGTATGGACTGAACCTAGTGGGGAGGGGTGTTATGTATGTAGGTTTGAATGTCATTGGTTTAGTTTGAATTGTTCTTGTAAAATGTCAAATAGGATTGGTTAAAAAGTGGAAAACCCTGCACTCTGATTGGCTGGCAACTACGGCTGCTGGCTATAAGTAGCAGCCATAGCCCAGCCAAGTTGGGTCCATTTGAGCTGTAGTCACTAATAAAGTCTTCACTGAAGCTCTTCGCGTCTGACTCTTCATGCAAACTTAACACTATCCTCTTATTTTTCAATTTTAGCATTCATCAAACCTAGTTGAGTGCCACCATATTGGTTGGGAATCTTGTACTGAGTAAGGCTATTAATCAACAATTTAATGAAGTACCACAGTTACAAGAAGCCAATCTCAAATAGAGGATCCCAGAAGAGAAGATAATCCAGGCTTAAGACTGAGGACTAAACAAGGTTTTATATTGCATGTTGAGGTCCATGCTCTCCAAAGTGTTCAGAATCAGGATTTCATTTTAAAACAAGCTTTGTGACTTTTATGGAATGAAACGGTGCCTTAAGCATTTTCATTTTGCTTATTAAAATTCCTTAGCCTCCCAAAATGGGGGAGGGGAAACAAATTTGGGACTGATTTTTTTCTGTGCTGCTCCTGAGACCACAAAAGTATGCTGGTGCACTGCATGCAACTCTAAGGCTATGTTTTTTCCACCCTTCATCTAAGTAACAAATATTTTGTACTTAGGCCTAATTGCTGTTTGTTCTGTCTTTACATCCTTTTTTTTAAACATAATTTGTCCTTTTTTAATTCCATCCCAAATAGTTTCCAGGTGTCATTTGCCTTTTATTTTGGTCTTTTTTTTAAGGCCAATATCCGATAGCTAGGTTGATATACCCCTACAGGCATATTTACAACATTCCATAAGTTATAATACTGGACATAGTTTTGTCTCCTCAGTTTGTACAGAACTGTAAGTAGTTCAAAAAAGGGATTGACTATTGAAGGAAGAGGCTGAACAACAAAGGTGTATGGATTACACTCTATCTGTGAGATCTGACAGAGCTTCAGCACATTGCTTTCACATAGCAAACTATCTAGTGAAGGCATATCACACCATCTGAATGAGTCAAATGAAGCCCATGTTCTCTAGATTGATGGATCTACTAAGTTCTGGGCATGAGCAGAGGCTGCTCTCATTGAATAAAGCCACTGCAATTCACCTGGATAGAATCTGGGTGATATTTTGAAAGGAATCTGAACTAACTACAGCATGGGTGTCAAACTTGTGGCATCACACTGATGTCACATGATGTATCACAATGTTTTTTCACCTTCATGGAGTTGGGGTATGCATGGCCGGTGCATGACACATCTGGGCCCCTGGCCACCAGTTTGATACTCCCGACAGAAATTGAAGTATAACTTCACTGATTTACACCACCACTTCTGCAAATCCTTGATGGAACTCTTTCCCACCCAGATATTATATCAGATGTCAGAAAACTCTATTATGGAGGTGGAAAAAGATCTCCCTCCCTCATGACCTCAAAGATGAAGCAGCTGACCTCATTGAAAGACAAAGAATGCTTACCAAAACATTTCTTATTGGCATGCTTTGTATGGCAAAAGCTACTGAAGTATTTTGTCTCCTGGGGCAATTGCAACTTGTTCTCCCCTGTTAATTGTTTACTCAAGTAGGATGCTTACACTCAAAGCTTTCTCAAAAGCAAGCATCCTTTTGAAACTCCCAACTGTTTATTCTGTGGTTACAGAAATTGAATTATTGCCCCACATAAAGAATGTTTACAACATGACCTTTTTCAATCCGCATTGTGGCTTTTAGTTCATCAGAAGTGTGGCTTGCCATAATTTCTTTTATAGACTTGATTTCAGTTGAACTCAGTTTCTGTATACGCCAGTTAGTAATCTGCACCTAATGATTGACTATTTAGGTAATCATTGCCCACAAGTTGCAGAAATAAAGTCTAATCAATGACCAGTTGAGGAAGTGACCTTGTCTGATCTGTGATGCAAGAAAGGAAATGACCAAATGAACTAACCTTTTCACAGCTGAATTCTAGTGAAGGGCACAAATGAATGAATCAGCACTTTAGATCAAGTGCTTCAGAATATAGTAAAGCTCCCAAAGTGGTTACATCCTTTTCTTTTTTCCTTTTTTCTGGCTTGATGGGGGAAATTTTGTTTCACAACTCAATGTGCTACTTGGCTACAAAAGGCACTGAGGCAAATGTAAAAATGTATATTTCTACAATGGAACCAAACTTCATTCTGAGATCTCAGCATTTAACTGTCATCACTTCATGGCTTACTGACAACCCAAAATCTCTTGGAGAATCATACATGATCAGAAGTGAGTTGATAAATCTGAAGACTTATTGTCACATTGTATTGAACATGGAAGATTTATGCTCAAAATTTCCCACAGTATTTTTTTTATTAAAAGCAGTTACTTTCCACTATTCCATCCACATTAGCAGAGCAGGCCAGCAGGGAGAGGGATGGGAAGTTCAATTCCCAGTTCTATTTTCCTAATTTAAAACACATGAAGATTGGGAAGGCATTTTGTGGTGGTGGAAATTGTCTCAAATTTTGAGTTAGATATCTGCTTTCCACCCAAAACCAAGTCTTCTCTAATAATATCATACACTGGGTAGTTGTAGAATACTTAATGAAGAGTCTCAAGGACAGCTAAACCACCTCTGGCCAATCAACAGGGAATAATTGTCTATGGAAGTGGAACTTTAAAAATGAGATGACACAAGATTCTGGGAGAGGTCAAGAATGAGACTCAGTCTTCTCTGAAAAACCCATTCCCAAGTATTCAATGTTGGTTCCTGTAATGTGGTTCCAAAGAACAAAAGTGTTTTCAGTCTGCCACTGGAACCTTACCAAAAATACTGTGGGTAAAATAATCACAGAAGAAATAGTTGAATAAATAAACCACCCTTCAGATCTGAATTAATTGGAAACCTATTAATTGGGAAGCTCATCAAAATTTCACAGAAATTCAGATGTATTTTCAAGGCTGTATTGCATAAACCTCTCTGCCTGCCTGTAAGCCCTGGGTGCAAAGATGGGTCTTCCATAGTAATGTTATAGGAATCCAATGTATAAAAGGGGGAAGCGCATTTCAGACAGAAAGTGCCACTGTCAAGAATGTCTGTCCATAAGTACCTTCCAGATGTAAATACATACTTTGGGGAGGGTGCAATATGAGTCCCCTGGATAATCTTAGCAAATCTGTAGGAAAACTGCTAGTTATTCCACTCCCAACTTTAACATTTTAATGATTTTTGTGGCAACAATAAAGTCTTAAATATGATCTGTAATTCCTTGGCAGTGCAGTTCTTTCTGAATTGTGCAATACTGCATGGCAAGTGCCATATTCACAGTCTTCTGATATAATCCTCAAAGAATTACTTCTAACAATGTTGGCATGTTTTTTGGGAAAGTGAATGAAAAGTGAAGGGGAAAAAAGGAACATGGGCTAGAAGAGTTCTGTCATATATTTTTTAAAGTATACATCAATGAATAATAGCATTTCAAAATGTCCTGAATATCCTAGTACCACTCTTTTTTTTTAAAAAAAAGTTATCTGCTCACTTTAATCAGCCTACATAAGCATTTTTTTTCCTTATGATTAGTTGAAATCCAGCTGTGTCCCTCCTCTTGTCTTTGAATTTGTGACAGGTTCTCTAGCATGAGGGATCAGTCTTCTGGGATTGGTTCCCAGAAATATAAGACCCCAATGGTTTCTTAAAAGGATGAAGTTGTTGCTGTTGTTAATAATGTGATAAAACACTAGCAAATAGATACAAAAGAATTGCATGGAAAGGTAATTGTTGTCTTTCCTTTCATGCCAATAGAGTTCATATACAAACCATAACTGCATCCCTAGTCACTTTCAGAGAAATCAAAATGCTTTCAGACAGGGTGGTATGTATTAGTCTTAGCACCCAGACTATCTCTGCCATTTGGTGCCTGACAGCATTCAGCTATGCTGTGCAGGATGTGACATGAGACATGAAAGGCTGCTCATTTTCCCCCAAGACAATATTCACCCCATGAGTGAAGATTATTTTATTAACTTGCTAACTTTCTGCCAGGGATTATAAGAAGCCATTTCTAAACGTTGCTTTTGGCAAGCACCAATATTTACTAAAGAAGTTCTGCCAAAGTCTCTGCTTGTGTTATGTCTTGTACATCCTCTTTTTATATTACTGCAATTGTTTTACCCAGGGCGGATGTTATTCACCTTGAAAATAGGATGTTTAAGCAGTGGATGCCATAGTGAGTGGATGTCTCACACTTCCTCTTCCTCCTCTTCATTGGATTCAACAGAAAGGAAGGGTCCCAATCATATTTACAAATGGACAAGATAAGAAGGAGAATGGAACCCCAGAAGCAGAAGCAGCTAAATGCATTTGATCCCTGAGAGACAGAGTGAATGATTCCTTAACACAAGCACAATCAAATCACATATTATCCAAGGCACGATTCTGGGGTCTGAAGCAGGCATTTTTATATGGTGGGGAAAAAAATACAGCAATAATACATTACCTTACTGGATACCTTTTCATTATTCCCATGTCTCCTTATGCATACCCCTCAGGGCTGACCTGATAATATATTGTGGTTCAATGGTTGCTTTTAGTTAGAAATCTTTTTCAACACGTGGTTTTCATATGAGCCCAAGTCTTTTCATTGATGGTGGGGTTTCATAATGGAAATGCCATCCTTATACAGGCTGTTGCTAAACTCTCTGTGACTTCTAGAAGGAAAAATGGGGAAGTGTCATGTTTTATTAAGCTATAGAGTAGGTAAGTGGTAGAACATTGCCTGCTGTACTACTTTTACTTGCCACTAAGATGGTAGTTATAAATTCAGCTTTCACAGATTTAATTATGGAAGTTACTAACATCTCTGTAAATTAACTTGCTAACAACAGTCCCTATGTTTTTCCAAGCCATATACAGTCAATCAAGGACAACGTGCAATCGGTATCCCTCAGGATATCAAGTGGTTTTTGTTGAGTGTCCCATCCTTTTGCCAGGGTCATGTTAAGTCCAGTCTTTTGTGAAGCTTACATTGTTGGGTATCCCTTTCCCCTAAGAAAACAACAAGCATAGATAAGACGATAACAACAGATTTTTACCATGCCTCTCTGATGGTTAAATATTGACTATAGGTAGTTCTCTACTTATGGCCGCAACTAAGGCAACATTTCTGTTGCTAAGTGAATTTTGCCCCATTTTATGACCTTTCTTGCCACAGTGGTTAGGTAAATCACTGCAGTTGTTAAGTTAGTCACATGGTTGTAAAGTGAATCTGGCTTCCTCATTGACTGTTTGTCAGAAGGTAACAAAAAGTGATCACGTGACCTCAGGACACTGTAACCATCATAAATATGAGACAATTGCCAAGCATCTGAATTTTGATCACGTGACCATGGGGAAGTTACCACAGTGGTAAGTGATAAGAGGTGGTCATAAAGTCACTTTTTCCAGTGCCACTGTAACTTCAAATGATCAGTAAATGAACTTTTGTAAGTCAAGGACTACCTCTACATCATAAACTTGGCTTCACACCAATAAAAGGGAATTAGCTGGTTGAGATGAATCTGCTTCCATTTTCGATGATACTCAAATTTCCAATGGATTTTTATTTCAATGTACTTATGGCCTAAAATAAGATAGAATACAATTGCAGATGATACAACAGTGGTGGGACTTATCTCCAGGAGGGATGAATCTGCCTACCAAGATGAGGTGGACCAGTTGCTTTCGTGGTGTGGAGACAATAACTTGGTCCTCAACACCAATAAGACCAAGGAGCTTATAGTGGACTATAGAAGGAACAGATCAGACATCCAGCCCTTGCTTATCAATGGAGCAAGTGGCCAGTTTTAAGTTTCTGGATGTTACCATAAAAGAGGACCTGACCTGGGGTGCCCACATTGCAGCCCTGGTCAAAAGGGCCCAGCAGAGATTATACTACCTGAGACTTCTCAGAAAACAACAACTGAATGAAAAACTGCTGGTGACCTTCTACCGCTGCACCATAGAGAGTATTTTAACTTACTGCACCTCTGTATGGTTTGCCAATTGCACAGTGGCAGATAGGGCAGCACTCCAGAGGATTAATATCATTGCCCAGAAGATCATTGGTTGCCCTCTCACCTCTTTGGAAGAGCTTTATAGCTCCCACTGCCTTAAGAAAGTTCAAAACATTCTCAAAGATCCATCTCATCCTGGGCACCCTTTTTTTGAACTATTACCATCTGGCAGACGCTACAGAATAATAAAAACAAGGACAAATAGGCTGAAAAACAGCTTCTATCCCAGGGCAGTAGCTCTTTTGAATTCTGCTGTATAGTGCAGTGTTGGTGCGGTGTCAGGGGTTTTCAGTTCAATGTGTGGAGTGTGAAGGATGTGTGTTTGTGTTTAGTTTCATGGTCATGGTCATGATGTGCACTGAAGATGGTGTTTGATTTCGTTGTACGAGGTACAATGACAATAAAGTAATCTAAACTAAACTAAACTAAACTAAATACAGGGGGACTAATGCAGATTATTTGAAATATATGGTACAATTGAATGGAAGGGGAAATGTGTTGGCTGAAGCCATGGCAGAAAGAGATGAATGCTGTTTGGCAGAAAGATTGTTGCAAGTCTACACAAAATGAAAGTGCAAGAGGCATCACGGCTATAGTTTTTTTCAGTTGTGAAAGGTGAATCCTCTGAAAGGCTGGATGAAAGGCTGAATGAATGAAAAGGCTGGATGAAGAAAAATTGATGCTTTTGAATTGCGGTGCTAGGCAGAATTGTTAAGAATATCCTGGACTTCAAAAAGAACAAATCTTTTAGTGCTATAAAAAGTTAGATTTGACTGATCGCTGTGATGTTACCAGCGAAGCTTAGATCCTTTGGACACACAATGTGAAGGCAAGAGTCATTGAGGAAGTCTTTGAAGTTTAAAAAAAATCAAAGGAAAGTGAGAAATCAAAGGAAAGTGAGAAAGAGGCTGTCAGAATTCATAGCTAGATGGCAACACTGATGTGAGCTTACACAGATTTAAAGAAGCCATTACTAACAGACAATCCAGTTACAAAAGGTCAGAAAGATTGAGGAAATCTGTTTGGAATGGATCCAAGAATTCTGACTTCAAGCCTCTGCCAAGTCCCTGTCAACCTTGGGCTTAGTTGACATTCCTCATCCAAATTTACCAAGTTTTCTGAAGCACACAGTGAAGGGCTCCCCTGGCATTGCATTCAGCTCCTTGGGGAAAAGTAAGTATTACATGGGACCTTGATTTTAAGAAATATTTTTTAGTAAAATGTTGATATTCTTTGCAGGTGATTTTGCAACATTTCCCTCCATTGTACAACTCAGGGTTGTTGGCACATGATGTATCACCACTTTCCCCCCGCCCTTCATTAAACTGGGGTTGGGGTTGGCCAGCGCGTGAGAATCCAGCCCGCGGGCCGTGAGTTTGAACCCCTGTTATAACTGAATGAACTTCTGGAAGGTTGCATTTGAAGAGGATGAAATTTACTGGTGGACCAGTTAAAAACAGAGCCAAACATCCTTGCCGTTTTGAGCTGACTTAAACTGAAATCCAAATGATTCATGCTTGTAGGTTGTATGTTTCCTCTTAGTCACTTGCCAAATGAAATTAAGCAGACAGGACATCAGTCTCAGCATCTCCTGGTTCATAGTTCTTCTCCCCTAGGCTACATTTTGTATATGTGTTGTTGTCACCACCCTGCACTATTCCTGCTGCATTTTTCATTAGTCCAAGCCCAGGCAATATCCATCTCTTCTTTGGAAACTGTCTCATTCATCCCATTCCTTTTCTTGTTTTAGACAAGTTTTTTGGGGGGCAAGGGTAGGATGACTCTCCTTCCTCTTTGCAGCTGCCATTTCTTATGGCCATCTTCTTGCCCCATAGTGCATTCAAGGAAAGACGTGCTTGTTCTTTCTTTTAAGCATCAATAGTTTAAATGAAAGTGAAAAGTGGATGTAAGGAGAGACAGAGAAAGCAAAAAGATAGGAGTTGGTGCAAATGTGGCTGAGGTCATTCATCAATCCAAGCGATGATTGGCTGAGTGAATTGTGTAAAACCATCTTTCTGGGATTTATTTATTTATTTAGTAAACAACAATGTAAAAAGTATGGCTTTGCTAAGTCCATCTGGCGTGACCTGGTTTAACTGTGTCTGTAGAGATTTTCAGTCATCCAGGTCATGGTTGTCCCAAAGGTGCTTTTTTCAGGAGGCAATTGGACTTTCTTGTTTTTTCTTTTAAAGACGTTTCGCTTCTCATCCAGAAAGCTTCTTCAACTCTGACTGGATGGTGGGGAATGGAAGGATTTATATTCCTTGCAGACAGCTGGACATTTGCATCCTTTTAGAGAGACATTGAGCCCACTTGGGGGTTTATCTATGTCCTCACCTGAGTAGTGCTCCTAGTTCCTATAGTCTGCAATTTTTCCTCTGGAAATCCATTTCTACTCCCACACCATTCAAAGGATGTTCATCCCAAATTGTATAGCTAAAACTCTATAGAGACTTTTAGAAAGAAAAAAACAAGGAAGTCCAGTTGCCTCCTGAAAGAGCACCTTTAGTTTAACTGTGATTTTAACTAAGGCTGCTGAGGGCCTTGTATTTGAAGGCTAAAAGATGCTTCAGAACACACAGAAGTAAATGCATAGCTTCCGACTGCAGTTCCTTAAACCAAAAGCATCTTCTTCTAGGACTGGCTTGCAACTGCGATCCTGGGAAGTGAACCATGTTCTTGCTGAAACATCTTTTGGTTTTTTCAATCCAAAGCTCTGCACTGCCCTAATTTTAGCTGTTTTTTTAAAAATATTTCTTTAACTATTAACTAGCGTGAGGGTGCTGTGGTCAGAAAAATGGGGAATAAATCAGATAACATGAGTAAATAAAGTCATACAATATGTGAACCCAGTCTATCTTTAATACTTGACAATATTTTTCTGTGGTTTTTTTTTTTAATTCATCTTTAGAATTATCTCACCATCTGGACTCTCACAGAAGGGCAGAGAAAATGAGGAATCACTTTCTGACCAGACCTAATCTTCAGATTTGTCAGCTGAAATTGTCTGACAGCACAAACTAGGAATCTCCTCTTGATGAGAAAGTTACGATCAGATAGGAGATAGACAATAGCAAAATAGTTAGGCAAACAATATGTATCCCGTCTGCATCTGGGTGTTTATCATCTTTGGTTTTGGATGGGGTTGCACTACCCAGACAGACCTAGTGTATAATCAGGGGGTCTCCTAGTCTCACCTGCTTAAAGAGCAGGTGGCAATCATTGCTAGGAGGCCTTTGCTCAACTTTGTGTCATGTGCCAGTTATGGCCTTTCATGAAGTCCCTAACTTTCATGAAGCTCACTGCTCAGTCATTCATGCCCTGGTCATCTCCTAGCTGGACTATTGCAATGTGTTCAATATGGAGCTACTCTAGAAAAATATCAGCTGGTACAAAAGGAGGCTCTGCATTCAATCTTGGCCATCCAAAGAATGTCACATTTAACACTTCTATTGTGCAAGCTGCATTGAAGCCCATCTGCTTCTGGGTCCAATTCAAGGTGTTGGTTGTGACCTTTAAAGCCCTACACGACATAGGGTCAGGTTATCTACAGAACCATATTCATCCCATTATATCAGCCCATTCCACCAATCAGGCAGGGAAGGCATGTCCCACAGAATTATGATTGGCAGGGTCCAGGAAGGGAGCTTTCTCTGCTGTTCCTCCCACCCCTCACCCCCACTGTGGAACATCTCCCTCCAGAAGTGAGCAGATCCCCATTTCCCTTGACTTTCCAAAAGGGGGTTGAAACATGGTTCTGCACCTTTCCTCACCCCTGGGCCTTAATCAATTTTTAACTTTTTTAAAAATTATTTTAATTGGGTTTTAAGATTGGACTTGTTGATTTAATTCTTTTTAAATATTTATTGTTTGTATTATTGTGTTTTAATTGTGAGCCCATGAGTCTCATGGAGACATACAAGTCCAATAAATAAACAAACAAACAAACAAACAAACATTCCTTTTCTCTTTTAAATTTTACACACCATTTTTATGCTTTTAATATGTCCTCTACTCTCTGTGAGGGAGATGGGTGGTTCTTAAATAAATGAATAAAAATATAAGCTAATGTCTTAGAACCCTTTTGTCATATGAGCTTTAGAAGGTCAGAGCCTGTCTTCATACTGTACGAGCAGAGAGGCTGGTCTGGAATCTGCATTAGATTTATCACAGTTATTTCAAGAGTTTTTGAAAAGTTATATACCTTTCTTGAACTCCTTGTAAATTCTTCCCTAAAAGAGCTTTCTTGAGTTAAGTTGGATTGGCTCCTTCACAAGTACATTGGTTATATAATCCTATTTAAACAAATTCAGAGGGTGGTGGTGTTTCTTTCTTTTTTCTCTCCTTCAAGGAGTGGCTCAGGAACAGGTTTGTACTGGTCTGGCTGGATGTAAACAAGTCAAAGGGAAAGAGGCCATAACTTTCAGGTACTCTGATGCAGCGGGCACTCTGAATAGGATTAAGAAAGCATAGCTCATGGCTGGCCAGCCTTCAGAAATAGTCTGTTAGTTCACAAAACTAACTGAACATTTTGCTGTAATTTTAGACAGACGATTGCTGTCCAAGAGTAATAAGAAAGCCTGATGTCACATTTTCAACATGGACCCCTCTGCTGCTTGATGGGGTATATCACATAAGAACACTGATGAAGAAACTGTAGGAGATGACCAGGCTGTGCCTGAAGGAATGGTCAAGTGCACCATCAGTTTGGAGTCCCTTTGTGCCCACAAGAGATCTAACTCTAGTCCACCTTGAATTCTGTTGATTCTTATTTACACAATTTATCTTGACCACTAGTAATTAAGATTCTTGTTTAGAGGTAGCATGCATTAAACTTTTTACCTTTGAACAACCTTTGTTCTTGATATCTGGCACCTGACATTAACATAGAGATTTCTCTCTTTCCCTGAGACATGTGGTATGTGTGTGTATGTGCATGTATGAATGTATATACATGTACGTGTATGTGTGTATGAATGGTGCAATGGCCTAGAGGAGAGACATTTACCTCCCACTTGGAAGGTTAAGAGTTCAATCCTAGGCAGCTGCAGATATTTTTCTATCAGGGTGCAAAAAGAAAACATCTGCTGTGAACTCTGCATAGGCGTCAGGAAGGGCACCCAGGTAGTAAACTCTCAGTTCCATTCAGTCACTCTGACCCCACCCCAAATAAAGGGATTAAAGGGTCATTATACATATAAAGAGGGTCATTATATATCTAAAAGAGGCCACAGGCTTTCCACTACAAGCACATTGCTTAGCTCCCTTCTAGATATCTTCCTCAGAGTCCAGAGCAGAATATTCCATGGTCCCATACATTTTATAGAATTGCTGCATTGGTAATAAAAGGTAGAAATGATTCTCTGATTTCAGCCTATTTCAAAGTTAGGAGTTTCTTATTAGTTACATTTAAAACAGTAAAGAAACAAAAGGGAGAAAAAAGCTGGTAAGGAAATAGTTACTAATTATTTATTGCAATATATGATCATAGCCTGCATATACCGATTAATACCATTTATGGAATATAAATTATTTTACAGTTGAGGAACACTGTGCTAGCAGATATACAGTAAATTATTGACCAGAAAACAATCTTCACAGGAGTTTTTCTCACTTGGATTTTATTGACCATACTTAAACTATTGGATTTAGGCACTAAGACTCTAGTAATGTCAGGCTGCCTTCTGGTTACAATTAGAATAGTAATTTTAGGATGGATGCTCAAGGCTGAGTGGCAGTACTAAACCATATGGACTTCTCCTCCTGAGTGCTAAGGATGTGCAAAGCTTTGAAAATATGCTTTGCTTCACTGAGGCTGTGAAGTTGTTTGATGGAGCAACAAGGTCCCTCTCCTGGCCCCCCCTTTCTAAAAAGTGAAATGAAGCTTCCATGTTGTTTTGGTTCATGCTGCTCTTTCAGCCTCCTTCCACTCTTCTTATAACCCAAGAAACACAAATGTCTACTGGAAACACTAGAGAAGGTTGTCAGGACTACACATATTTTCTCAGTGGAACAAATGGCATCATTACTTGCCTTGACAAAGCAAAGTGTCATCTTCACAGTTCAAAGTGTCTCATCAATAATAAACACATTCTTTGGCTCAGTATTTGTAAACAGCAATGGATCATGCCCAGTATTTCCTAATCGAACCACAGACAGCTACAATGATCTAATAAATATAGATTTTACAGAAGACAATGTTGAAAAAGCACTACGCAATCTAAAACCATCTCTATCTATTGGACCGGACGGAATATGTGCCTACTTCTCAAAAAAACCTATCCACTGCCATAGCCAAACCTCTAAACATAATCTTTGAAAAATCTTTTAGGACCAATTCCTTGCCAAACCTATGGTCACTAGCCATGGTCATCGCCACTTTCAAAAAGGGAGACCCCAACCTAGTTGAAAATTACAGACCAATCTCCTTATGCTGCGTCACCTGTAAAGTCATGGAATCAATTATTAACCAATCCATTATCCTCCACTTGGAGACAAACAACCTACTCTCTAATAAACAATTTGGTTTCAGAAAAAAACTATCCTGTAATCAGCAACTCTTCCACTGCAAAAACATATGGACTACACAACTCGATCAGGACAAAACAATAGACACAATCTACATAGACTTCTGTAAAGGCTTTGATTCAGTGGTACATGACAAACTACTATTAAAACTAAAATCTTATGGTATCTCTGGACACCTGTATAACTGGATAGAAGCATTCCTATCAAACAGAAAACAAATGGTCAAAATTGGCGTCCTATCAAATTCTGTACCTGTCAACAGTGGTGTCCCTCAAGGCAGTGTTCTAGGACAAACTCTCTTCATACTCTACATAAATGACCTCTGTGATCATATTAAGAGCAATTGCATTCTCTTCGCTGATGATGTAAAGCTATTCAACACCACAGAAAATTCTGTACCCTTTAAAAAGACCTTGACTATATATCAGAATGGTCAAACAAATGGCAACTTCAAATCTCAACAAATAAATGCTCTGTCTTACATATTGGCAAAAAAAAATCAGAATATAAAATACAAGCTGAATGTTGATGATCCAAACTCTGTCAAGGACCTTGGAGTACTCATCTCAAATGATCTAAGTGCTAGAGCCCACTGTAACTACATAGCCAGAAAGGCATTAAGAGTTGTTAACCTAATCCTATGTAGTTTTTTCTCTGGTAATATCACACTACTAACTAGAGCATACAAAACATTTGCTAGACCAATACTTGAATACAGCTCACTAGTTTGGAACCCACATTACATATCTGATATTAACACAGTAGAGAAAGTCCAGAAATATTTCACAAGAAGAGTTCTACACTCCTCTACTCATTGTAGAATACCTTATGCCACCAGATTTTGAGGTTCTAGACCTAGAAAACCTAGAACTACATCGTCTTTGGTCTGATCTAAGTATAGTATATAAAATCATCCATTGCAATGTCCTACCTGTCAATGAATACTTCAGCTTCAACCATAACAATACAACAGCACACAATAGATACAAACTCAAGGTAAACCACACCAAACTTGATTGCAGGAAATACGACTTCAGCAACAGAGTGGTCAATGTCTGGAATACTTTACCTGACTCTGTGGTTTCTTCCCCAAACCCCAAAAACTTTAACCTTAGACTGTCTACTATTAACCTGACCCCTTTCCTAAGAGGTCTGTAGGGGGCGTGCATAAGCACACCAAAGTGCCTACTGTCCCTGTCCTATTGTTTCTTTTATTTTCTTATATGTATCCATGTATTTATAACTATGTTTATACTTATACCTATTATCTTGTAAGCAATTGACTAATCAAATAAATAAATAAATAAAATAAATCAGGACTAATTGTGATGGGCTTACATGGGCTTGTTATGGATGCTGCAGTACAAACATATCTTTCATCCAGTTCAATCCCTTTTCAGTCTGAAGAGTATTAAAGCTGATGATATATTTATAAAGCATCACTGACCAGATTTTGCTAATAGAGAAGTGCTACTTTCACACAAAAGAGTTGAGTAGTCTGCCTGTAGCTCACCAACCTACCCCCTTATCTCTTTGTCAATCAGAAATGACAGAAAAAAAATGTAGTTAAATGCATACAATAAAATACATATATAATTTGAGATTTATTGCAGCTTACAAACATTTTTGGAGAGTAATATACAGTATACATTACTTTGTTGCCTTCTTTCATTACTGAAGGAGAATGAGATTTCAGGTAGAGTTTGGTGAAAACAACAGTGTAGGTTTTTTTCCTATCCAAATTAATGGACCATCCTGAAATCTTTAGCAGATTAAAAATTAGATTTTTTAAAACCAGAAAATAAAAAAATATATAGGGGGAGAAACTCAATTTAATTCAATACCATTGGGATATGTGGCATGTGGTTTGTGCATTCAAAACAAAGCTGTACCAAAACCTGTGCATTGGTTATATATTGTAGAGCAAAACCTCACTCTTAATATTCCCTTTAGTATATATATCAGGGATGCACAATATTTTCGTGCTAAATACTTTTCACCTTTGGATAAAGAGCCATTGACCAGACCTGCAAACATAAGGAGGGCCAGGTCAAAGAAGTAACTTGGGCCAGGACAACCTTCCAAATAAATGAAAGTTTGGATTTAATCATAAATATGAATTTCATTAATTATTGTTTAATAAAACCCACTACTTTTCATGTGTGTAATAATTTATCTTTCCTATCTTTAGAAAAGTACTTTAAAAATCACCTTAAAACATTAGAGAAAATTGTAGGGTTCATGTCTGGCATAGGATTCTTTAGATCACCTCTGATTTAGGATTCCACACAACAAAAATAACAATACCAGCTCAGACCCAGAGTGTTGCTCCTTACCTCTCTACAGACAAAACAGGACAACATTCCAGAAGTATAATGCACATTTTTAGGTTAAAAGCCCCTCTCCTTCTCCCAGTAGGAAAAAGGCCATGGTAAACCACTTTTGAAAATACTGCAAAGGAAATTGCAGGGATTTGTGCAAGTAGTTGCCAGAAGTCAAGTATAGTTCAAAGACACACACAGAGGAATCACTTCAACCCTGAACTCTATATGCAGTAGTTGGCCTGTTTGTGCTGATCCAACTAAAGTGCCAACATACACATGCATCAACTAATTGTGTTATTGCCAGCACAGGGCAGGAAGTGATCAGCTAAAATGTGATAAGAGGACATGGTTATCTGCTTACTACTATTCATTTCGCACAGTGACAAAGTCTATAGTTACCAAATCTTCATAAACCTTTACCTTTTCCATTACATAATTCAAAACATGGTTGGGAAATGCAGTGAACTCCAATTGAGGAAGTTGATAAGAAAAAAGACAAGACTTTATACTGTATCTTTTTTGCAACGAAGGATTAAATCTGGTTACAACATTTTATAAGTAAACTCACTATTTTCATGGGATTAATCTCAGTTCTATCTTGAAATGGCCCATCATACATGAATATAAATATAGTCTATGATCTCTGCAGCAGTAAAATGAAGACCACTTAAATTAAGTTTCTTATTTCGCTCTGGTCTTTAAGACAATCTGAAGTCAAAGAGTTATTTCATTCAGAGAAAAAGCAAATTTCACCACGTACAAAGCAATCCAGATCATACTCTTTGAATCAGTAGCCTGAATAAGACAATTGCATTCCTAATTGCATTGGGAAGAATTTCATTCCCTTGCTTCCAAGGGAGGTCACTGTCCCGCAGATAGGCAGGTGTGAGTCCCTCCTCCTGAGGTTGGGCCCGGGGGGGTCAGTTGGGCCTGTTGCTCACGTACCTGTCCCCTAGCTGCGTGGCAACAGCCCTACCCGAGCTGTTTGACACTCTCTCAGAGGTTGCAGTGGAATTCCCCAGGCTTTTAGTTCTGGGGGATTTCAACCTGCCCTCTCTGGGGGAGGCGTCGGGGCTGGCTCAAGAGTTCATGGCTTCCATGGCAGCCATGGACCTGACCCAGGTGATTCAGGGCCCTACTCACGAGGGGGGGAACACGCTTGACCTTGTTTTCATCTCGGGGCAGTGGTGTAGTGATCTGGAGGGGGCTTACCTGTCAGTCCATGACAGTCAGCCCCTGTCATGGACAGATCATTATCTCCTGTGGCTGGTCTTCCAGCAGGCCCTCCCATGCTGCTGGGATGAAGAGCCAATTAGATGGTTCCCCAGATGCCTGATGGACCCTGAGAGGTTTCAGGCGCTGGGGTTTTTGCCCACTTCCCTTGTCCACAGCTCGGCCGAGGCCTTGGTGTCTGCCTGGCAACAGGCGGCCTCGGAGGCACTTGACTGGGTTGTCCCCTTGTAGCCCCTCCCTTGTTGTAGATCTCGGTTGGCTCCCTGGTTTTCAGGGGAGCTCCGGGAGATGAAGTGTCGAAGGAAGGGCCTAGAGAGCAGGTGGAGGACGAGCCATTCCCAATCTGACCCTGCTCAACTAAGAGCCTATATTAGGACTTATCTGGTGGTGATGAGAGTGGCGAAGTGTGCTTACTTCTCCGCTCTCATTACATCCACAAATGACGCCTGCCACCCTGTTTAAGGTCACTTGTTCCCCTTACATCGTGAGGTGAGGGAGGACCCTTTACAGGGTAAAGCGAGGAATTTAGTCGACATCTGTTGGATAAGGTTGCTCAGATTTGGGCCAGCTTGGACTCGGACTGGCAGGGGTCGGAGGATGGGGTGACGATGAGTCTGGCCGATACCATCTGGGTGGAGTTTGAGCCTGTTTCTCTGGATGAAGTGGACAGGATCATGTGGAGGCTGTGCTCCACCACGTGTTTATTGGACCCGTGTCCTTCCTGGTTGGTTTATGCCTCCAGGGAGGTTACACATGGCTGGCTCCAGGCAGTTGTCAATGCTTCTTTGGGGGAGGGTTCCTTTCCCGCCACCTTGAAAGAGGCGGTGGTAAGGCCCCTCCTCAAGAAGCCTGCCTTGGACCCAGCCATTTTGAATAACTATTGTCCTGTCTCCAACCTTAGCGAAGGTTGTTGAGAGCATGGTGGTTCAACAGCTACTGATGTTCCTGGAGGAAGCCGATTACCTGGATCCTTACCAATCAGGCTTCTGGGCCAGGTACAGCACGGAGACAGCATTGGTCACACTGATGGATGATCTCTGGAGGGCTCAGGACAGGGTTTTTCCTCTGTCCTAGTCCTTTTAGATCTCTTGGCAGCTTTCGATACCATCGACCATGGTATCCTATTGTGGCGGCTCGGGGGGTTGGGAGTGGGGGGCACCATTTTATGGTGGTTCTCCTTCTACCTCTTGGGCCACTCGCAATCAGTGTTGACAGGGGGCAGAGGTCAAGCCCAAGGCCTCTCATTTGTGGGGTGCCCCAGCGGTCGGTCCTCTCGCTTTTCCTGTTTAACATCTACATGAAGCCGCTGGGTGAGATCATCCATGGTTTCAGGGTGAGGTATCACCAATATGCGGATGATACCCAGCTCTACATCTCCACCCTGAACCACATCAGTGATGCTCTCTCTGTGATGTCCTGTTGTCTGGATGCGGTGCAGATTTGGATGGGGAGGAATAGGCTCCGACTCAACCCGGCTAAGACTGAGTGGCTGCGCATACCGGCATCTCAGATTACTCAGGATATACCATCTTTGGTCATGGGGGGAGAGGTGTTGCCCCCTGTGGACAGGTCGCACAACCTGGGTGTCCTCCTGGATACACAGTTCAGTTTGGAGGAGCAGGTGGGAGCTGTGGCCAGGGGGGCATTTGCCCAGGTGTGTCTGGTTTGCCAGTTGCACCCATACCTGAGCCGAGATATCCTGCAGACAGACACTCATGCACTTGTCACTTCCCGAATCAACTACTGCAATGCTCTCTACATGGGATTGCCCTTGCGGACCACCCGGAGGTTGCAGCTGGTGCAGAATGTGGCCGCGCGGGTTGTGATGGGGGTGTCCCGATACTCCAATGTTACACCCCTCCTGCGCGACCTGCATTGGTTGCCGGTTGCCTTCTGGGTGAGATTCAAGGTATTGGTAACAACATATAAAATCCTATATGGCTTGGGTCCGGGGTACTTGCAGGAGCGTCTCCTGCCGGCATCACGCTCTGATCGCCCGGTATGCTCCCACAGGCAGGGCCTCCTTGGGGTACCATCAGTTAGACATTGTCGATTGGCGGTGCCCAGGGGTAGAGCCTTCTCTGTGGGAGCACCCACCCTGTGGAACCAACTCCGCTTGGACCTTCATTTGGCCCCTGATCTCCGCTCCTTCCATCATGACCTGAAGACCTGGTTCTTTCAACAGGCCAGTCTGGACTGACCGGGAGGGGAGGGCTTGTTTTAGAGTTATTTTAATTAATTTAAATTTTATTATTTTATTATTATTAGGCTTGTAATTGTTTAATTGTTTTTAATGTAAATTTTTGTACTGAGTTTTTATTGTTAGCTGCCCTGAGTCCTTAGGGAGAGAGGGGCATACAAGTCTAATAATTATTATTATTATTATTATTATTATTATTATTATTATTATTATTTCCTGATGGTAAAATTGGACTAAAAGTAATATAATGTGTGATTCCATGGATGGCTTTTATATAAAAATCCTTACTTCACGTACAGATGAAGGGGTCTGTCTGAAATCTTCTCAATTTTTCCCTTTTCTTTCTTAAAGATAAAATCTCTTTCAAGTAAAATTGAATTTCTGGTCTCTTTATCGAATGTCCCTATAGTTAGTTTGGGAATAATTCAGAAGTGTTTTGCCAGAATCTTCTTCAAGGAAGTATTTTACAAATTTCCCACAACTCCCACCAAAAACTATTCATGGCTGACTCTGCCTCGCTTCCAAGTCCAGACAAGATTAGGAGGTGAGTTGCCATTATTCTAGGTGCAGTGAGCAAACAGACTTTATTCAAACTTAGTGCTGAATAGGATTGTGTTATTAATTAGTCATAGATCACAAAAATATACCTTTTCTTTTTGCTTTTCTTTGCTTTGTTTAGAGGGGATGGGCCATAAAACACCATTCTGGAGCAAGTACTGGTATTACATAGGCCAGAAACCTGACGTTTTGTTTTATAAAATATTCACCTAAATAGTCCAGTGAATATTCCTTGAGCCTTTGTTATCTCTTGTTCACCAAGTTTTACAGAAACATATATGTATACAAAGTAAAGGAGAAAGTGAATGGGACAAAGTCAGTGGTGGGATTCAAAAATTTCTACTACCAGTTCTGTGGGCGTGGCTTGGTGGGCATGGTTTGACTTGGTGGGCGTGGCTTGGTGGGCATGGCAGGGGAAGGATACTGTAAAATCTCCATTCCCACCCCACTCCACTAACCTGCTTTCCAGCTCCATTCTCCTGTGCAGGATAGCAGATGAAGACCCAGCCAATCAGCTGGGACTAGGGAGGCAGAGAATAGATGGGGGCGGGGCCAGTCAGAGGTGGGATTTGCTGTTTCTCTGAACTACTCAAAATTTCCACTACCGGTTCTCCAGAACTGGTCAGAACCTGCTGAATACCACCTCTGGACAAAGTAACCCAAAGGACATTGAGGAGGACATGCCATTTGGCTGAAGTTCATCTGTAGCCTTGAAGACAGAGGATCCTCACTTCCTTCTTGTTGAATCAGTGCAGATCAGTAGATAATTTGATTTCAGAACAAAGTTGTAATGGTATATATATTTAAATGTAAAACATCACAACAGTAGTGTAATTGGCCTATCACTTTCAGAAATAAATAGATTGAGTGATTATTACAATCTGAACACTGTTGTTCGCTTATATACATACTTTCATGAAGGCAAATGCAATTCATGTGAAAATGATCATATGGGAAGGAAGGAAGGAAGGAAGGAAGGAAGGAAGGAAGGAAGGAAGGAAGGAAGGAAGGAAGGAAGGAAGGAAGGAAATCAAGCATATGGGCATGTCTGATCAGGTGGCAACTTTATACCTGTATTATTGTCCTCTCTTGTCAGAAGAGTGCTTTGGTGGCACAATACAGCTGGCTTATGTCCACCAGCACTTTGCCTCTTTCTCTTAATGAGCTGTTTGTTCAAGTCACTTTCCAAACATTCATAGCTGTATGACAAAGGTCAGTGAAATGCAAAAGGCATAAAGTAATTGCATGAAGCTGCTTGGCCAGAAAAACCAACAGTATGCCAAGAAAAGAAGACTTGGAAATCTGTAACCCAATTTATGAAAAGAAAGCAAAAGGAGAACAACAGTTTGAAGCTCTACGTCTATGGAGATTCTTAGTCATCCAGGTCATGGATGTCCCAAAGGTGCTTTTTCAAGAGGCAACTGGAGTTTCTGGTTTGTTTGTTGTTGTTGTTTTTCTTTGAAGAAGTTTCGCTTCTCATCCAAGAATCTTCTTCAGCTCTGTCTTTAAAGGAAAAAAGAACAGAAAGTCCAAGTGCCTGTTGAAAAACACCTTTGGGAGTTGAAGCTCTCCACAGCTAAAGCCCATTGGAGCAGGAGGGAGCTCAAAGTCTCCTTGCCCCATTCAGCCCAAAGGAGCCTGTAGTACTAGTTAACAGGTCTTGGATTGGAGATCTACATAGAAAATAAGTGTGCTGTGGACTAAGCATGGCTCCTCACTGAGTAGCAATGAGATTGCCAACACAGAGACCATTTTCTAGGGCAGCCTCTGTTATTAAATACTGCGTAAATGGAACTTCAGGCAAGCCGCACCCAGGGTGCTTTCCATTGATGCCTTCATGTTCTTGGGAGTGTGGGAATCACGCAATAGCAACACACATAGCAACACCATCCAGCTGAACTTCTGTAATGTGCTGTATGTGGGTGACTTAGAGAATTACCAGGAAATCCAGTTGGTACAATATATATATATATATTTTATTCATATTTATATGCCGCCCTTCTCCGGAGACTCAGGGCGGCTTACAATTTTTTGGAGCACAACCCAATGTGCTCAACAATAGCCTTCATTCCATTGTATATGCCTGCTTATTACTAGGGCTTTTTTGGGGGCCCCAAGCGGCATTTTTACAAAGTCAGCTTATTGCCCACAACAATCTTGGGTCCTCAATTTACCTTACCCGGGAGGATGGAAGGCTGAGTCAACCTTGAGCCTGGTGGGATTCGAGCCTGCACTAATTGCAGGCAGCTGGAGCTAAGTGCTAGGCATTTAACAGCCTGCACCACCAAGGCTCTTAAGATATGGCAGCTCCCTTGCTGACAGAAGCCTCTTACACTGTTACTGAGGCCTCTATCTATTTTGATTACTCAGAGACCTCCCAACACAGTTCGAAATGCTGATTTTTTAACCTAAAGAAACCCATATGGCTTGGCACCAAGAGACAGTCAGGACCACAGTGGGTTCATCTTGGGAGAAGCATCTGGGATTAAGGCCAGGCAATGTTGTTTCTTCATTGTGAAACTGACATTCTAAAACAGCCTCTGTTGGCCATATACACTCTTTACATTGGCACGTTGTAATGAAATGTTGGCTCCCATGCTGATTGTCTTTTGGAAATTGGTGATTGTAGAAAGCCTTTGGTGGTTTAAATGCCATTGTATATATGAACTGAAATACAGGTAGTCCTTGACCTATGACCATAATTGAGCCCAACATTTAAGTTGTTACGGGAGACATTTGTTCAGTGAATTTTGCCCCATTTTATGACACAGCAACAGTCATAAATATCAACCACTTGCCAAGCATCTGAATTCAGATCCCATGATCATGGGGACGCTGGAAAGGTTATAACTGTGAAAAATGGTCATAAGTCACTTTTTTCAATGCTGCTGTAACTTTTAATGATCACTAAACAAACTGCTGTAAGTTGAGGAGTACCTATATATTTTATTTATTTTAGGATGCTTGTTACTGATTGAAATGTAATAAGTACATAAATCTCCATAACAATATTCTACAGGGATTCTGAGATGCTGAAGTGTATTGAAAGGGCTGCCTATCATTGCCAAAAAAGTTTTCAGTTGGACACCCAGAGATAGGTCAACGCTGGCTGGGCCTGAGAACAATCTATGAGTTAGTATTATATTTGTTTTTAAATAAAAAACAGAGGTCATCAATCTTGGGGGTCACTGAAAGCTGACTGAATGGGACTAACTGCAAGAGCCCCTCTGCGGGGAGATGGGCAGTTAAGAAGTTTAATAGATGACAGATAGAGAGGGGGGGGCGGTAAGTAAGTAAATATAAAATAAAATAAAATAAAATAAAATAAAATAAGATTATCATTCATTCATTCAATTTCAATAGCTGCCCTTCTCAACCAAGGCTCTGGGCAGCTTACAATTACTATGCTTATTCTCTATGTTTATAGTATGATGCATAAATGTCTTGTTAAAGAAAGGAACTTGTTAAGGCAGCACAGATTTGAATATAAGTACTTCAGCAACAAGGAGTAAAGCTTTCACGATGTCTGAATCAACATGCCAAGTTTTCTATCAAGTTTGTTCCTGCACAAGTGACACAATGTTCTGTTTCTAAGTTGTGTCTGATTGCTAAATCTTAACAAAAAAAAGTGAAGGAGTTTGTCATCAAATTGCTTTTTTTGCTGCTATAACATTGGAACTATGCCAATGATTCACTGGTATAGAATAAATAAAAAAAATAGGTCATGTACCTCATGCAGGAGTTTGATTTTCATTTATTACTTAAATAACATATAGATAAACCCAATCTCACATGTATGTTGAAGAGGAAAGCAACATTAGCAAGGAGGTTGTTGATTGTGGCATCAAGTGTTTGCGTAGCACACAGCAAAGAGTGTTCTGGATTCATACATCAATCAACTGAGCTGCATTTTCACAAGATGATAAGCTATGAAAAACTAACTAACTAACCAGCTAACCATAATGCATTGAACAAATGCATTTGGTTAGACATTTTATAAGAACATAACCCTATGTTTGTAGCAAATGGTGATAGTCACAGCATCTAATCACTAAACTAAATACCATTCAGAAATGTAAATCCTGTATTGTTGCTAGAAGTGTGGTGATTAAGCTATCCTCAGAAGGCAAAACAGCCTCAGATAGGACAACAAGAATAGGTTTGAAACTATTTTATCAGTAATATTTCATGGAAATATTCTGAAATCTCTGATAATCCTTTGGTCTCTTGTGAATGTTCACTCTTCCCGCTATAAATCCAGTTGAACATGCATCCAATCCAATTAAGTATATACATATTGATACTGTGGCAGGAAGAATGCAGCCATATTAAATCAGAATGGCAAAAAAAATCTCATTGTCACATAGTGGGATGTTTTTGGTACATACTGTTTCTCCAAGCTCTTATTTGCCTCTTATCGCAGGGTGGTCCTTGAGAAATGGCAGTCAATTTTTACATAGCATTCATATTTGAACAGGAATGTTGCTTTGTGTTACTGTATGAGGAGATGGTGGATTCTTCTCATCTTTTGTTAAAGTGGGAATATTTCCTAAGCAGCTAGTCTTTATGCAAGGGAAAATCCGAGCTGCTGGAATCTAACCACCAGGCAAAATGGCGACAGGGTTCTGCACAGAGATACATTGCTGGTGGTTGCAAGAGAGGGTGGATAGGCTTCTTTCTTCAGCAAATTGATGTTGCCTAGCAATCAGAATGATCTGTCCAGATGCTTGTCTTCTTCCATTTGCTCAGTTTGTGCATGTATGAACAGACATGGTCAAAAACACCATATCATTCCCAGCTTTTACTTACCCCAAAGGAAACAATTTCTCTGGGCACTCTTCCAGAGACATATGACGAAGCATTATACAACATAAGCACAAAGCTAGGGTTATTCTGCATTAATATATATTAATTTAATGTAAATTATATATATTTCATCCATGTTGCATTCTATAGCTATTGTCGCCTTCTGTGTTTTGTCTTCTGCTGTTGCTTCAACTTCTATACAAAACCAGGCATGCGTGTTTCTAAGTACATTTCATTTCTATCCTGAAATGAATTTAGATGCTAAGAATTTATGGGACATTAAAAAATTGTTTATGTGGCCTTCTGCATCCCAGTGTCTTCCCCCAATTTAGTGCCTTTCATTGCTGATATGGGTGACATAGTAGTGTAGCACACGTGTAAGGCACCTCGCTGAGAATGTCAATCATTCCTGGATCATTTGTTTCACCCCAGCCTTAAACAGAACTGTATTAATAGAATTAGAAAATTAGAAAGGGAAGTTTGGGCCATTAAATCCAAACACTTATTTAGTGCAGGAATCCAGGCTGTTTCTGTTCTTTTCCTGTGATTACTTTTCTTTCCATTTCCTATATGTGATATTTTGTTTGTTTCAAATATTGCTTAAGATTTTTTGGGGGTAGTCATTCTGGTTTCTTTTGCTGCCTCCTGTTTTTTTCTTTCAAATATTCGTTTGCAATTCTGTTTCTAATAATTCTCTTTGTCTCTGTCTCTCTCTCTCCCAGTAAAGTTTCTATTCACTGGGTCTTATACCTTAATTAATAATCTTTGGCACTTAAAAGATGAGCAGGCGTGATACTATTCATACACTCTTTCTTGAACCACTTCCTTATATCTGGCACTTTCCAGATACATTAGGATGTCCCAGCCATTCTCTCTCTCTCTCTCTTCCATTTTTTTCTTTTTTTCTTTCTCTCTCTCTTTCTTTCCTTCCTTCCTTCTTTCATTCTCTCTCTCTCTCTTTCTTTCTCTCTTTCTTTCTTAAATTTATTGGATGCCCATCTTACCACAGGATTAATCTGGGGCAGCCTACAGTGTTAAAAAGCATAAAACTGTACAAAACCTATATATAATACAAATAAAATACTATTAAAAATATAAATTCAGACTACAGATATAGTCACAAAATGTTTGGCGGAGTATCTAATTGGGAACCACTTTTCTGGGTGTTTCCATGGCTTATTCCCGTAAATCTATATCTTTTTACTTTGCATTATCATAATCTTCTTCTTGAAAACAGCTTGATTGCATCTTGCCATCATAAATTCTTCATGGAAACAGTTGGGACAGATTTATAGAGGATGTGTTGCTAGAACTATCGATGATTCACAGCATGCTGTTCTCCAATGTGTTTTGCCCAGAGGAGATAAGATATCTTCTGGTAAATCATTTATAGATATTTGGCAGCCTGGATTTCGAGGGTTGGCAGTTATACTGAAAGTGAATCTAACCTAAAAAAACCATGATGTGAAAAATTATGATAGTGTGCCTGCCTGGGAATCTTTGTTAAGAAAGAATAAGTCCTTCCTTCCTTCCTTCCTTCCTTCCTTCCTTCCTTCCTTCCTTCCTTCCTTCCTTCCTTCCTTCCTTCCTTCCCTCCCTCCTCCCTCCACACACACACAATGCCAAGAAGCTGAATGTGGAAAGAGTTCACTCCCCTTATTACTAGTATTATATTAAACATTATCTATGTATATAATATATACTTGTGTATATAAGCTTTTTTTCCATAAAATGGACAGAAAATTTGTCCAGATTACTTTCAAATCTTCTTTGTATATTTATTGGAGAAAAGAATTAATTCAAAGGTTGATGAATGACACACATTTTCTGCTTCATGCCTCTTCTACAAAATTCCTCAAAAAGTATTCTAGAAGTAATATTAAGACATGGTGAGAGCACAAAATCACAGATATTTATTTGCTCTGCTGCTCACACATGAAAAATATTCCTAGATGTTGCTGTTAACCAACATTACTAGGAGATTAAAAATCATGAAAACACTATTGCATTTTTGTATGGACTGAATTATTACAAATACATACATATTCTATTACATACTGTCTCACACATTTCTTCTGTTTTAAACTCTTGAGACATTTTTCATCCTTTGAAATGGTGAGATTTTGTTTTTCTAATATTTCTAATATTTCGTTTTTCTAATAGTTTTCTGCCATGACCTGAAAACTTGGCTATTTGAGCAGGCTGCGCCATGCTGACTCCTCTTGGGGGGGGAGGGGGTTTGTTTTATAATTTGTTTTAGTAATTTGGCTTGTTGGGTTTAATTTCTGTTTTAGGTAATTATTTATTGTGTTGGTTTTAATTGTGAGCTGCCCCGAGTCCGTTCGGGAGAGGGGCAGCATACAAGTCAAATAAATAAATAAATAAATAAATAAATAAATAAATAAATAAATAAATAAATAAATAAATAATATGAATCAGATAAAGTTTACCAAATTTTCAATTCTCTGTACTGATCCTGCATTTACAGATATAGACTGGCAAGCGATATAAAGAGGCTTTGCTTAAGCTTTGTTTTAACTTTAAGAATGGACCTCTGTGTTACTCGGGATCAGGATTAGCTGATGACTCTGTGTTCAGGACATTTCATGGCTCAGAAAATAACCAGGGCATGATTTTTATTGGGAAATCTGTGAAAGACAACCTCGAGAAAGTATTATAACATACATATCAGCATTACAAAGGTTTTCAGATGATCTTGAGTTCCAATTTATTTATGTCCATGTTTATGTGATTTATAACTGACAGTTGTCCAATCATGGCAAGTTTAATGGCAAATACCTATAGCTGGTCTTATCTAAAACATTGAGAGGGCAGTAGGTTGACTGCCTCCAAGACTGGGTTAGGGATCAAAGCACAGATGAGTGAAAACTTCAGCCCATCTGAATGTTAAAATAGCTAGATTAACTGGGAGTCTTCCAAATATTTGAGAGGACCAAGAATCTGCTAAAATTCAGACAGTGGAATTTAAGGTGGAAAAAAATGCCACTATTATCTTTCTTTCCATCACTCTATCACTATGCAGTCTCTCTGGCTGCCCCTTTTTATGAGGTCAAAGAGTTTTCCTATGCTGTCTTTCTTTTTTAATGTAATTGCAACTAGGTGGGTGTAGAATGGTACAGAGATGAGCCCATAATAAAAAGGCGGGATGCTAATAAAAGTAGCTTGGGTAATGCAGAAAGCTACTAACAATCCAAGGGATTGGATTGATTAACTAATTATCCTCCCTTTGGAAACCATTTTCTTTTGTCTCTTGAGATTGAATGTGAAGGGCAAAGCATGGGTAGAAAACTGTGTGTTCTAGGTTTGCCATGAAAATAAGTGGAAATACTGGTGGAGACAATTTCTCCTGAATACATAGACCATGAATCCAGATATAATCTGTGCCTGGTCAAGTAAGAAATTTAGCCAAATTAAATGCACAGAATTGTCCATACCCATTAAGGCTCAGCATAGATTTATAAGGAGCAGTTTAGGGGTTATCAACTCATGATCCATGCCTTGATGCTTGCAAGAATGTATCAACATTCTTTGTTTTGTTCCCTACCTTCTGGATCTAGACATGCATAGTATTTCAATGGGAGGCCACTAGGCAATTCCAGGGCTAGAAATACAAACTCAAGTTATAATGACAAAAATCACTTACAGATTATTTCCAAGAAAATTATATGGATGCTTCCATATAAAATCAGAAGTTTACTTGGTTAAACTCATTCCAGGGAGTTTTTATCTTGTAATCCAAAATGTTCTGGCTACTGCTATTGTACCCTAATCTGCTAGGCATGGAACAAATTCCTACATTCTTCTCCTGGTAGTTGTCTCTTGTATTCTCTGCTTTAAAGAATGCTGTCTATAGGAGCTCCAGCCATCTGCATGAGGCCCAATAAAACCTCTGTTCTCACAGTCGTCTTCAGCCCTTACGCAACAAAAATTCCATAGGCTTTGGCTGCTGAACTCCAAACAGGGCACTATTGTTCCAAGCTCTTCCAGTAATCACTTGCTTTCTTCTTCCTACCAAGAATATCCCACACGGCTCTTTGCACTATTAATCATCTGTGCTTTGTTTTGTTTCTGTGCTTTATTCAACATGAGTCATATCCCGTTGGGCTTGTGGTCCCAGTCCTAAATACACTCACTAGTGTATTCTGCTGGCTGGAAATCTCACTGAGGTTTTTCTTATGAAGCTTGTGACCACAGTTTCATGAAAGAAATTAATTTTACAAAGTTTGGTTGATCTGGAATAGTTCCCTACTAAAGCATTTCTGCTTCAGCACTTTTATTGTAGGGAAGACAACCTGTAGCTCAGGAACTCCCAACTTCAAATGCCATTGCTGGTGGTGAATGTTATGCCAAATCTTCAATCTTAGGTTCTAAAATAGATTCTACATGTTTTAAAAGCAAAACAAATACCAGAATTCCCTTCATAAAACTCAGATTTTACAGCACTTCCTCACTCGGCTTTAGGATTCCCAAAATACAGCATCTCTCAGCCACCCACTAAGTTGTTCCTTCTTAAGAAAAATTGATGACAACCATAATACAACTACAGATTATTTGTTGGATCTGTTGACCCAACAAGATCCACCTGGTCTGTACCCAGATCCAGCAATGATAAAGCAGATGTCTAGAAGATGAGAAAATTCTTTTGATTTTTTTTTTTTTGTGCGTAAACAAGGAGCCTCTATCCTAAACCTAATCTCACAAAAGAAATTCTTAACAAATGTTTTTATTTGTTAGATTTGCTGGCTTTCTTTTGGGTAATAGGCAAGAGGCAAATTTTGGGTAATAGGCAAATTTTGGGTGCCCAAGGGCTCTGCTGAATATTTTGGGAAGAATGATATTTAGAAAATTATGGAGCCATTAAAGTTTGGAGAATAATTTTGTTGAAGTATTGGAAGGACTTTTTTTAAACTATAATCCCCATCTATTTTCCACTTCAAAATGGTGGAAAATCTGCCTTTGGTCTTCAGCAATGATAGCAAAAGCAAAGAAGCTTTTGTTGACCACAAAAAGGATCACATCCCCGGGGCCATAGACAGCTCAATAGTTTCAGTGACTGAGTACAGACTTAATGGGTTCCTTCCTAGTCATAGGTCAATCCCATAACCAGTATATTATGCTGGATCTCAATAATAACAATAGTAACAACAACAGCAACCTTTTCACTGCAAGTTCCCAGTCTTCCTTCAGCACATGCTAAAGTCAGCACTCTCCGTGCAAAGAGGTTTCTACCTATATCCACATATCAGTCTACAGAAGCTTCATCCTGTCCTTCTCTGTAAATGTGACAAAGATAGAGATCAGAAGAGCAAATCTGGCATCATTAGAGGCAGAACTGGCACCTGTAATCCCTCCCACAGCTCTTCAGACACATCATGCTACTTTGCATCAATGCTACACTTGAGGAAGACTTAATGAGCACTCTCTTTTAGCCTTTCTTAATTAAACTGGAGAAGGATTCGGTCCTAATCATTTTTTCTCTCTGTAACTAACCATTGGCTTTCAAAACATTTCCCTCTTGGAAAATAACTGCGTTGGTGTTTCAATATAACAGTCTACATATTGTCCTGATACCGGTAGTACAGTATCTTTGATTTCCAAGCAACTTGATAACAATTGCTTACCCTGTAAATGAGATGCTTATTTGTCTCCTTTCCTTATATGTTTAATAAGCTGTGTTTCTGCCTGAGGCTGCCCCATGCATAACCCATGGCAACAATTCACTTAAGCAGAGAGAACAAGAAGTATTCTTGCTCAGAAATGGATGTGGCTGCTAAGTAGCTGGCCAAAGGTACTCAACGTCATGGAAGTCAGCTGGTCTCTTGTGATAATTCTGGAACTGGACTGTGAATCTGCTCACTCAACCATCCTTTAAACCTGACAACTGCCTGCTAACAGGCTCTCCCTCTGGTCATGGATAATACTTATATAGGAAATTGCAGAAAGGCTGGCACTGATCAGAGAACAGTTGCCTGTATTATCCTGCTAGTTGGATAAATGTGCTAATTGCTCAAAGAAGCTTCTTTTGACATTTGGAGGTGATTTCAGCAGCAGCAGCATCACTACTATATCCTGAAACATCAAACACATAGAGGCCCATTCCCACTTCACTTTTAACAGGATCAGTCAGGGAGGAACACTTTTATACAAATCCCAGAATGGGGTTAAGTGATCAAAGGCAACTAACCCAAGGGTGTTAGATTTGTCCCTAAACCAATCCAAACCTGTTCAGAATTAAACTAACATCTTCTGGTCAGCTAGATCATGGGAACAAGCAGCCATGGACTTATCTAACCCAAGATTGAAAAGAATAGCAGAGTTACATAGTTGCCCAGAAACTGTAAAGGGTCCCTTAATTATTGTGAAGGGGGGAGAGGAACAGAAATGGGTGGGAGGCAGATAAACATTTCACTACCATAGTTTGTTCCTTAATGCTTGGGTTATAGGGAGAGAAAAAGAGAAACAAACAGCCTCCATGCTTCAATCACCATGATTTGAGTGTCTGTCCATCCATTGGCTGGACAGACACTCAGTTCAGGAAGTTGAAAGCCATACATCTTAAAATGGTCAAGATTGAGAAACCTGGTTTACCTTATGTTGGTCTATGATTGTAATAAATATTTGATTTGAGTGACTATCAACAGGAAGGCAAGCCAACCATCCTTGATCAGTAGTGCTGGTACCTGATGGGGAGTCTATAAACTGGAAAAGGAGATGAGTGAGTTATTTGTCTTGTGGGAACAGAACCAGTGAAGAATAGAAGATTGTAGCTATAATAGGCCAGAAAAAAAGAGATATCAGAACATGCCTGTAATTTTGAAGAGAGTTCCCCCCTCCCAAAAAAGGAGCTTTAGCAAAAGTTTAAAAACATCTCTTTGAGGATTGTTTTGGGTGAGAAACAGGAAATAGTTGCAGAAGAAAAATTGCTGGAAGAAGGCATGACTGGCTAACTGCCTCATTGTATAGGAGCATTCTTCTTTAAGACATTTTGTTATAGTTCCCATTTGTTCCTTCAAATTGCAAACTCAAGTTGCTGAGTACCAATATTTTGGAAATAAACAACAATAGTTTACATGTATTTGGACTCCTTAAAGGCCATAGAAAAAAATCAATGTGTAATTTAAAAGAAAATGAGTGTTTAGCATTTAGTTATTCTGGACTACCAATTTCCAAAGGTTCTAGTTTTCCCCACAGAAAACGTAGCTCTTTACTTTTGTGTAATAAAACTTATTTGGAAATAAAAGGTAAAAAAGCAAATAAGCTGAGAATGCTTTGAAATTAAAGAAAAGCTGGTCATATTTCAGGTACACAGATATTCACTAAGGTTCACTAAGATTTATGGGCCACCACTAGAACTCAGCCTATAAGCCTCTCTAGATTGTATTGTAGGAAGTTAGCGTCCACCCCTCTCCTAGAAAAATGAAATATCCTGGGAAATATTAAAAAGGCAGAATATTTCCCCTAAAAAGAGTAGAACCTCAAGAGCAGAAACACCTCAGAAGCAGAAACTCACCTCCACCTTTCTTAATGGGTGGGCCATTAAGGCCTGGGCCAGAATACATAACAAAGATCTCCAGGTAAAACTATAGCAATTGCTCAAAAGACTTTTCAGTGCATCATCATCCAGCAAGGCTCAACCAAGCCTGGAACTCAGGACAGCCTCCAGAGTTGCCCCTGCATGGCCCCATGGGAGTCTGACAACCAATCAGAATACAAGCTTCAATTCAAATCCCAACAAAGGTTATAAAACCCAGGCACTCTCAGCATCTCAGCCCTTCCTTCTCTTTTCCTTCACCTTGGAGCATGTAATCATCCTTCTTTGGAGCTCCAAGCCATGTGGTCCTGCTGTCCACCATTAAACCTTCCAAACAGCCACCATGTTTCCAGTGTCTTTTTCCCCACTTCGAACTGAACCCAGAAGGATATTTCTTCCAACAGTATCAATAAGGAGGGAAAGTGAGGAACACTTAGGCAGCCTTTGGAGCTCTGCAGCTGTGTGGCCTAAGCAGCAGAACTTCCTTTAGAAAAGAAGTATCTGAACCTGATGTCAGGAAATGTGTTGATATGTTTCCTCTTGCATTTGTTTCTCTTCTGTGAGCGCAGACTATTGATGAAAGGTTGGAATGTCAGAATTCATAACTGGCCTGGGTCCTGTTTCCAAATCCAAGCCCTCAGCTTCAGAGTCCTATCTAAGCAACACTTCCCTAAAAAAAAACAGATAACTTCTAGGAAGAGATGGCAACTGCCAAGCCTGTGCCATACTTCTCTTACTTGCTTGAGGCATTTTTTCCCCTCTGTCTTCTGTTTCCATCATATTGGTGCATGGTTGGGAGTTTGCCAGCAAGGCTTATCAAGTTATGTGCACATAAGCTCTAATTGGAAGAAGAGGCTCAGCCTACCACTCAGCACTCTGCTGCAAAGGAAAATTAGATGAGCATTAGGAATAGAAACCTCTCTATGTTATTTGTTGCTTGTTTACTTACTCAGGTTAGGTCCCACTCTTCTTTTCACAGAACTTCCATGGCACCAAGAACCGTTTTTTTAAAAAAATGCAGGTCTCCAAAAAAAGGAGATAATGATAGTTTAAAGATTGTAACGTAACGTAACAGAAGGCTAAGACCTTTTTGCCCTTTTTCCAAGGGAGATAAAAATCAGGCCTTCAGATGGAAGGAAGGCAGATTCTGATTGAAAGTTAGGGACATTTTTTTTCTTACGCTACAAACAACTCAACTATAGGTTCAGTTAACCAGCAAAACAGGCTGTAAGAATACGCCCAGAAAACAGGAAGGAGATCCAAAGCCAGAGCAATGGTCAGACAAGAGATATCTCAACTCACAGAAAGATTGGGGAAGGAGAAATCATCTCAAAAGGAACCCAGCCTATTTCTCTGGAAAGTAAAGGGAAGGGAAGGGAGAAATGTGGTGCCAGATTTGCAAGGGTTTTTCTGAGAAGCAGCAGTCCCAGAAGCACTAGCTTCAACTTTATTATAAGGTTACATTTACATGATATTCCATCTCTTTCCCCCTCACTTTCACAATCCAAGAATCTAGGGAGGGTCCCTCCTGAGATTTGCCACACACCCATTCCTTCAGCTGCTGCTTTGTCTGACTATTGTCTATTCTGACCTTTTTTCCTGTTTCCCAAGGTTATTCTCACATACCATTACAAGGGTTTTCAGGCTTGCAAGATTCTGTTACTGAAACCTTACAGTAAAGACAGTACCAGTAGTCATAATTTTGATTTCCTTCCTGAACTAGGCCAATAACTAGAGAAGGGTCCCCCTTTTCTGGATGTGTTCAAATAGAAGCTGAACAGGAATCTGTTGTAGATTTTGCTTGGATTCCTGCTGGAAGTAGGGAAGTTCATTCAGTGAATTCAAGTGCACTCTTTCAACTCTATGCCTCTTGCAAGTACTTAGTTCAGGGATGAGAAATAAGTTCTAGGGGATAGGAAGCGATGCTTCTTTGGTTTTCTTTGGAAAAACACTTGCTTGTATTAGCCTTGGTGATTTTTGTGGCACAGTAGCTATAAATAGCTCATTGCTCAGGTATGATGTGGAAAGAAACACTGGTCAGTTTCATGGAGAGAAAAAGAATGGGCTTTACGTCAGTCTAGGAAGTAATGTCTTTGAGGTTATAAAATCCTCATGATGGAGAGAAAGGTCTACTGTCCTATTTTAAACTGTTGATGGACTATACTTCCCATCTCGGGTCCTCAGGTAAGTGTGTGGGGGGTGTGGGTGTCATTAACTAAGCTTGCTAGAAGGTCTGGGAGATGGAAATGGTAATGTAGGTTAACAGTTTACCCAACATTTGTGATCACCTCTTTGAAGCCTTTCTGAAATAAGAATTTCTAAGTTTAGAAAATAGATCCTAGAGGTGAATGGGTGAGATAAAGGAGTTGCTTGAAAACAGTTTCTCTCCTGATAGTTGGAGGTTTCTCTCTGATCATGGAACAGGGAATTAATCTATCTTGGGATGCTTTCCCGGAAGCACCGGATCACGCATTCATTGTGCCAGAAAGTGACAGCTCAGAAAAGTGAAGCCAAGAGGTCAAGAAGAGCCATATATGAATTAATAATGGGTTTTGAGGGCAGGGGGCACTATTACCTTGCACATATGAATCACTGTAGCATTCCGCTTACAAAAGATGAATTCAGATAACTCTTTTCTTAAATACTGCTGTAGGATCGCTGGAGAGAAGAATTTAGAACATAGCCACCAATCATACTTCCTGATTTTCAGCATAATGTAATTGCTCTTCTTCCACAATAGATTGCATTCAACTTACAAGAGTGAAAAGGAGAAGGAAAATGGACCTAAAATGCCACTGAAGCTGCCAAATTGTGCTAACACTTTTTTTGGACTTTATTTTTCAAAGGCTGAGTATAATTGATTTTTTTTAACAAAGAAACAAAATAACGTCTATGACATTGCAAACAACCATAGTTCTGAAAATGTTTAAATTGTTGTTGGTTTAAATTCACCCTTGCCCCCAATTTTATCACAATTTATAAAACTAAATTAAGTGCATCAGAAGTTTAGAACAGATCCCAATCCACTATTCTAAAATTCTTCAATCCATGAGATCCCATTATCCCAGTACAATTTTTAGGTGGAACACCTTGTTCACTCTACCCTTTTGTGAATTACCTTCATTCTACTATTATCATCTTTCTGAATATACTTATCACTTTTGGGTCTATTTAGGGAGTTTATAAAGATGGTAATTGATACTTGGGTTCATCCCTTTTTCTTTCTGGGTGACCAACCTTCTCTCCTTCTGAAGCTGTCTTGCATGTTGGGAATAACATGGCAATATGCACATATAATTTAACTCTAAAGAAGAGAAAGGCAAATTGATATGAAGGGTCGATCAACTCCTTCAAAATAATGTTAAGAGAGGTCATTTAGGAGACCTTTCTTTTAGCATTAGGGTTCCTTTTGATCATCCTCATGGCTACAAGTTACCTTGTTCATGGAAGCATGTTTCTAATAGGTTACAGTCCTGACATCAAACAAATCACAAGTCTTTAAGACTCAGGCTAAGGCAAGCTTATGTTGTTGGTTTGGTGATTTGGTTGCAAACATTTCATCCTCATTCAAGGAGACATCTTCAGTGTGCTTTGGATTGTCAAACCCAGACAAGCTCAGAGCATAAACCAACAACATAACTACCAACTCACAATATTCAAAGACATTTTTGGCAAGCTTCCTTGACTTGATGTAGACTGTAACAAACACCATCTCTATCAAGTTTGGGAGACCATACTTTTTAATCCACTATAGATAGAGAGTCCCTGCTTGAGAATGGTTGATCTTCAGGATGGATTATGACAAGGCAAATAGTTATATAATAAGATATGGCTACTGTATATCATGTAAATTGTTGCTTGTGCTTTCCTCTCCCTGCTTTTGCCTGCCTTTTATCCTATTTTTGTCAGTTTAAAGTGTTGATGTCTGCTGATGTTTAATAAATAAACATCAAGCTCTATTTTTCACCAGCTGAACTGAGTGTGGTGTGTGTTTGCTATGATGCGTATGTAAAGATTGATTGGGAGTATGCTGGGTGCAAACTAAGCTGAAAAATACCAGCACTGTAAACCATTGACAATTTTCCCCCTCCTTGCCATTCAAGAAAAGATTATGTCAATAAGTATTTAAGGCTGAATGCCTTACAGCTGTTCAGATCACCTGAGGTGGAAGTGCTATCATATACTACAAAATTTCCCTATTCTGAGTCTATGTGCCTTGCTACTGGTTACCCTTTTCTATTTTCTCCCACCTTTCCCAGCATTGGAACCTCCTCCAGAGAGTTGGGTCTTCACATAATGTTGCTGCACCTAATGTGTAGGATACTCTGAGTCTGGTCATTTGTGCCTTGAGTGAGAACTTTGGGTTGATTTGTTCTGTTCTATGTGAAGCTATAATTCTACTTTTTCCTGGGTTTCTCCTTCATTGAGGCTGGCAAAAGTAAATTAATGAGTGCTGCTTATTTTTGATATTTTTGTGTAATTATTGTTCCTTCATTTTAAATGGAAGGATGTTGCCATAACTATCTTCTCCTCAACTTGCTGAAACAAGCATTTGAGTCACTTGAGTTCATTTGTATTCAATTCCTAAATATGGCTTAAGCCAGCATTTCCTGGACTGCTAACTGCTATCTAGATGTGTTAGAGCACCAGTCTCATACTTCTAGCCATTATTGTTCAACACATCTGTTGAAAAATTTGGGTTAAACTGTTTTGTTTATAAACAGTTAATAGCATTCAACCAGCATAGTAGATCAGTGTGTGTGTGTGTGTGTGTGTGTGTATTCTCAGTTTGTGGTCTGGGTTAAAACCAGATGTCTACTGGTGGTTTAGGGATAGCTTTGATTTCGATTTGTTTGTGCAGAACAGCCAAAGTACATTCCAATGCTCCTCAAACCACACAAATGCTAATAAAGCAAACAATTTGTGAGAACTCTCATAGCCAGAATCAGTATGAAATAGTTATCAGTACTGAGACTTCACATTTACACATTCAGAAATGTTTTCAGAAGTAACCATCAGGTTCATGTAGCCTCTGTGTAAAGCTAGGGTCTTCAAACTTGGCAACTTTAAGACTTGTGGACTTCAACTCCCAGAATTCTTGAGCTAACATGACTGGAGAAGGAATTCTGGGAGTTGAAGTCCACAAGTCTTAAACTTGCCAAGTTTGAAGACCCCTGGTGTAAAGTAACTGAGCAGCATCCTCCTAGCTTATCTGTTTCAGATTGGGTAGTTGCCTGTATGAAAATAAGGGTATAGATTTCGATATTTTGGTTGTTGTTAATGGGAAGCAAAGAAATGTTGAATATGGCACTAGCAATAGCACATAGATTTATATAATGCTACATAATGCTTTACAACACTCCCTATGCGGTTTAAAGAATCAGCATATTGCCCCCAATCTGGGTCCTCATTTTACTGACTTCAGAAAGATGAAAGTCTGAGTCAATCTTGGGCTGGTCAGAATCAAACTTGTGGCAGTAAGCAAAGTCAGACTGCAATGCTGCATTCCAATCACTGTGCCACCATATGTGTTTAAGCTTTGGGGTGTTATAGTAAAGTGGCTCACCTTGTAGAAGAGCTGCCTCCTATCTTCTTAGTGATCTGAACTGGGCCCCTGCTTGTAATTCCCAGGTACATCATATCATAGTCTAACCATCACATCTGTTGGTCTTCTGCTTCCATAATTCTAGCCAGCCAGGTTTATGGGAGTCATGCCAATAGGAATCTAGAAAACATTAGCTTGGGGTAGGAAGGACTGGTCTTTTCCCTCAAACCTGTTTGCTCCAAATATTCATTTTGAATGTGTTCTTTCTTACTGTTGTCTTGTTTCTACTATTCTTGTTATGTCTCATCCTAATAGGTATTTGAAAACAAGATTGAAAAAAACATCATTAAATAGGATCTCTGTTTTCTAGGCTGAAGCACAACAATATACTCACGGAGAATTGTTCTCTTGACTTTTATACTGGATATTTGAAGAGTCACCACATCTCCCTACATTATCCTCTCTTATTACAATTACTTCCCATTTAGAGCAGACATAATCCTTTTCTATTTCTTTTCTAAGCTGTGATTACTTCCAAACCAGATGCTTCTCAGCTCCTGCCAGCTTTCCTTTCACCTTCAGATTAACAGCTGCTCTGCCTTCTTTTTAATTTAAGTGCTGGTAGTTTTGGTTCAGGTAGAGCCCATCCCTCTTGTACAGGTCCAGCTTTTCATAAAATGTTTTCAATGCCTAATAAACAGGATGTCCTTCTCTTGGCACTAATATCTCTTCCATACACTGAGACATTTTAACTCTGCTTGCCTAGCTGACCATGTGGATGGAACAGGTAGCATTTATTTATTTAGTGCTAGCCAGGGATCATCGAGGTGGCTGGCTGCCTCTGTGAAAGGAATTTTTTTGGGTAGTTTTTACCCCCAGGATGCCTGAATGCCAGTAGGCATTCAGGGGAGGTTCCTTTCTTGTTCCTATGTGGTTTATTCGTTCATGGGAATTGAACTGTTGAGCTGCCGACCTCAGCGGTGCACAGGCCCAGCGTCTTACCATGTGAGCCGCCGCAGTTCCCTATGTAAATAGTGTGTGATATCTACAAGCTTCACAACAGGTAGGCAAGTCACCATGTGGTTAGCATGCCCAGCAGATACTCAGATATCTGCATTCTTAATTATTGAATCACTTATACCCAGAAGCCCTGCTTCCCCAGGATAAGAATCTTCAGTGTGAGAGGAAACCTGTTTGGCCTATCAGAAATAGGTCCCTTCTGAGGAAAAACTTCCCTTTTCTTCAGTCTGACATTGTCCTTCCCCAGGAGCCTCATTTTCTGCCACAGCCACGGAGCTGTCTCCCTGCAACTAGGATTGTATTTTACTTATTTATTTATTTTATTTATTTATTTATTTTGTAAGTCACTTACAAGGATAAACATAGTTGTGAATACATGAAATGAATACATATAAGAAAAATAAAAGAAATGAAGGGCGGGGCTTGTGTCCCAGTGATACTACGTGCAATCGGGAAGCTCCTGGATTGCCGTAGATATCTTCTCAGCTGGACGGTCCATTTGGACCTAAACCGTCCCGAAGAGATGGTGAAGGGAAAGAGCACATCCTGTCGATCCAGGGACATCACAAAGTCCCTGGTTGATCCAGGAGAAGCTCTTTTTGCCGGCAGAAAAGAGGCAGCCATCAAGCTGCTGAAGCTGGGACAGCTCCGAAAGAAAGGCAAGATCGGATGAAGGTGTGTCGGTTTGGTGAGAGGTTCTTTTTTATTTACTTATTTCTGAAGAGAACACCCCAATAACTGGAAAGTGGACTTAAAAGTAAAGAGAACAGTTTATAAGTGAGATTAAGCTTTTCTTAAGATTGATTTTTTCTTCCTTTTATCTCTTCTGGAACTATTTGATTTTAAAAGGACTGGCTTTTCCTCTATGTAAAATAATCTTTTGTTCTGATGGTCTTTTTCCTTTTTTTTCCACCAATATTTTTGGATTAAAGCTGTTTATGATTTTAAGAACTTTTAGAAAAGAGAGCAATATCAATGTGCCCTTTCTCTTTTTTTCCTTTTTCTTGCTCTTGAGGGGAGGAGTGAAAGTGAAAGCACTGCCATTTAGAGGCTTTGATATATTGTGTTCCTTTCTTCTTCATTTGTTTATCTATGTGAGCTGCATTCAAGGACATAGAGTTCCTTCTTGAAAGAGATAGTGGGGTGAGCACGGATTGTATACACAGGTGCCCATCTGTGAACTATTGATAGCAGAACCCAGAGTTGGAACTGAAAGAAAGAAGACTAAAGTGACCTTGAAAATATATTCTACTGGAAATTTGATTTGATATTCTAAAAAAGCCTTGGACATCTGGTGGCAGTAGTTTTCTTTTTTCTCTTTGGCTGGATTTGTGGCTGCTCTACCTTTTCCACCCCCCACCCCATTGATTGAATTTTTATTGTTTGGATTATCCCTTTTTTAAATTTTTAGCCAGGAATTTTTCTTTTTCCCTTTTCTCTGCCTATGATTTGCTCCCCTTTTGCTTTTCTTTTTTTTCATCTTGTTGATTTGCCATTGGATTAGGGTATATAAATACCTGAAGTCTCTTCCCCTTTTTTTCCTTTTTATTTTTTGAACTGGGAACCACCTGTTGTTGCTTTTTGAGACCTTCCTTTTCTTCTTTACTTTTTTTCTATTTTTGTATACAAGTGAGTGAAGTTGAAAAAGACAGGATTGAATCATTGAGAGGAGAGATGGATAGATCAGAATTTTACTTGAGATTTCAAAATGTGGAGGAAGAAAAGGGTGAAAACCTCGCTGGAAAAATGATAGAAATATTAAGAAGCTAGAAATAACGAAAGAGAAAATGATGGACATACAAGATATGCAATGAGGAATAAGCTACCAAGAGAAGTCCATATTAGATTTACTAAGAAAATTATTAAAACACAAATTTTGCAAATGACAAGAGAAAAGACATTAAAGTATAAAGACAAAGAAATTGTGGTGCTGAAACAGGTACCAAGAAGAGTAAGGGAGGCGAGAGAGTACCTCTTTCTAACCAAAGAGCTGCTTAGAAAAGGAATAAATTATAGATGGTTGATACCAGAAGGCCTTCTGTTTACATGGCAGGAACAAAGACATAGAATTGACATGGTTGAAAAGGCAGAATCATTTTATTATGAATATATTAGAGGAAAGGAGGAAGATACAAGAAAAGAAGAGCCTCTGATTGAACCTCAAAAGGGTTGATAGCAGTAATTGAAAAGGAAAAGGAAAAAGAAGAAGGTGCAGTAGGCAGGGCACCCAGAGAATGAAGAGAAATAAGATCCACCAGAGCAATAAATCCCGCTTACAAAATCTAAAATGGAGGAAAGAAAACTGGTTACGATGAATATAAATGGACTCAATTCAATCATTAAAAGAAGGAAAGTATTTCACAAATTGGAGAAATTAAAATTTGATATAATTTGCCTACAAGAGGTACATATTAAAAAACAACATGAACACATACTGAAACAAAAAAAATTAGGAAAATTGTTTACTTCATTGGCACAATGTAAAAAAAAGCGTGGTTCTATATATTAAAGAAGCAATTTTGGCTGAATTAATTTATACAGATGATGATGGAAGAATCTTAATGGTAGAAATAATGGACAATAATACTAAAATACTTTTAATAGCAATATATGCTCCAAATGACCACCAAGAGGAATTTTATAATAAACTCCATAAAAAATAATTGAACTGGATTATGTTAATTTATGCATGATGGGAGATTTTAATGGAATAATTAATGAGCAGCTGGATTATAAATCACAAAAAGCCACAAAGAAAGCTAGAAAGAAACTACCAAAACCCTTTTTTCAAATGATAGAAGAAATAAATTAAAAGATGCATGGAGAGAGAAATATAGGAAATAAACAATATACATTTTACTCAAACAGGCATGAATCATGGTCAAGAATAGATATGATATGGACATCAGCTGATCTATTTTTAATATACAAAAAATTGAAATAGAAGCAAGTACTTGGGCGATCATAATCCAATGATTATTATTTGGAAAGGACAAAAGATGAGATCTAGATGGACATTAAACAATAAGATATTAAAGGAAGATTTCAAACAGAAAATGGAGAGAGAACTGGTATTCTTTTTAAAGAAAATAAGAAAGAGGATACATCGTTACAGAATCTCTGGGACACGATGAAGGCCTATACAAGAGGCTTGATAATTGATTATACAAGGAAAAAAATATCAAACAAAAAAAGACTTTTAAAACATTAGAAGAAGAATATAAAAACTGGAAAAGAACTACAGAAATTTCCACAAAAAAAGATGTTAAAATCAAAATGGATATAACCAAACATAAAATGGAATTAATGGAAAAAGAAGAGCTAGCCCAAAAGATTAAAAATGCTAAACAGAATTATTTTGAGGACTAAACAAACCAGGAAGATGGTTAGCCTATAAATTAAGAAAAGGAAAGAGAATCAAGGAAAATTAGCCATTTAATAGATGAAGAAGGACATCCTTGTCGGAAATGAAGGAAAAAAGAATTATACAAGACTATTATGGAAAATTGTACTATCAAGAGAGTATTCAAGAAGAAAAAATTAAACAATATATACAAAAGACAAAGTTACCACAGATACCTAAAGATATCGAAATAATGTTAGAAGAGAATATAACAATGATGGAGTTAACAGAAGCCTTAAAGAAACAAAATACAGGGAAAGCACCAGGCCGGATGGTTTACCAGTGGAATTTTATAAGACTTTTCAGGAGGTGTTAAACCTCCAATTATTAGAAGTTATGAATGAAGTCATGCAAGAGAAGAGAATACCAAAGACTTGGTCAGAAGCTTATATCACACTTATACCGAAGGAAGACACAGACTTACAACAAGTTAAAAATTATAGGCCTATTTCCTATTAAATTCAGACTATAAAATTTTTGCTTCAATTTTGGCAGAAAGACTGAAAAGATACTTAAACAACTTTATACATGTTGACCAAAATGGGTTTCTGCCAAAAGACAAATCAAACATAATATGAGAATAATCCTGGACACTCTGAGTACTATGAGGCACATCCTGAAAAGCAAATGGCCTTAATGTTTCTGGATGCTCAAAAAGCCTTGATAATGTGAGTTGGCTTCATGTTACTACAATTGACACAAATGGGCTTTGGCAAAAATTTTATATGCTATTGAGACTATATATTCTGAACAAACTGCAAGGGTTTTGATAAATGGAGAATTGACAGAGCCTATAAATATAAGAAAGGGACTAGACAAGGCTGCCCACTGTCCCCTGCTGTTTGTGTTAACCTTAGAAGTGTTAAACAGGTGTATTAGAGAAGATAAACAAATAAAAGGAATGAAAATTAAAAGAGAAGAATATAAGTTACAAGCCTTTGCAGATGACCTGGTATTTATATTAGAGGACCCACTGGAATCAGTGCTTAAGCTAATTGAAAGAATAGAAGAGTATGGAGAAGTAGCAGGATTGAAAATTAATAAAGACAAAACAAAGATATTAACAAAGAATATGTTAGACGGAAGAAAGAATTGGAAGAAGCTTTAGAAATACAGGTCACAAGTAAGGTTAAGTATCTAGGGATATATATTACAGCAAGATGTAGTACTGAAGGAGGATAATTACATTAAACTTAAAGCAGCAAATAGCAACAGACTTGGAAAAATGGAAAACTTACAACTATCGTTGATTGGAGAATATCAACAATCAAGATAATGTATTGCCTAAAACTCTATACTTATTCCAGACAATTCCAATCAGATTAAGGGAGAAGTTTTTTGAAGACCTAAATCGAATAATGTTGAAATATATATGTCAAAACAAAAAGCAAGAATAAAACTTAAGTTATTGCAGGATGCAAGATTAAGAGGAGGTTGCTTTGCCCAATTGGGAACTATACTATCAGGCAACAAATTTGATGTGGGTAAAAGATTGGATAACACTAGAATACTAGATTATTGACTCTAGAAGGACATGACTTGCTATTGGGGTGGCATGCATTCCTTTGGTATAAGGGAACTAAAACACAAAATTTTAGAAGACATTATATTAGAAGCTTTGTTTTTAAACTGGGAGAAGATTAAAATACCAACATTACTTGAAAATTCCAATATGGATATCTACTATTGAAGCCTTTTCATATCCAGTAATATAAAAAGAACAAACAGAAAGATATGGTGAGATATTGAATTGAATGAAAGGGTGAACTTAAATCGATGCTGCGTTGGAAGAACAAAAGGTATAAAAATGAATTGGTTTTCATATTTGCAAGTACAATCTAGATTTGATAAGGATATTAAAGTAGAAGGTATTTATAACAAGCAGATTGGGCTAGACAAAATATTGATGGGTACTGATGAAAAGGTGATTAAAAAACTTTATGGATATTTTTTAGAAATTAAAATGGAAGAAGGAACAAGTTAAAAAACAATGATTGCTTGGGGAAAATTTGGATATGGGATTGATCTAGAAATGGAA
>CM019149.1:78721271-78870977 GCA_009733165.1 Naja naja
TCTAGATAATCAGCTTCCTCCAGGAACCCCGGAAACTGCTGAGCCACCATGCTCTCAACAACCTTCACAACAAAGCGAAGATTGGAGACAAGACAAAAGTGGCTGGGTCCAAGGCAGGCTTCTTCAGGAGAGGCCTCACCACTGCCTCCTTCAAGGTGGCGGGGAAGGATCCCTCCCTTAATGAAGCATTGACCACTGCCTGGAGCCAGCCTCGTGTGATCTCCCGGGCAGCAAAAACCAGCCAGGAGGGACATGGGTCCAGTAAACACATGGTGGAACTCAGCCTCTGCATGATCCTGTCCACTTCATCTGGAGTCACAGGCTCAAACTTTTCCCAGATAATATCCACAAGACCCATCGTTCCTCCATTGTCAGACTCTAGCCAGTCGGAGTCCAAGCCAGCCTGAATCTGAGTGATTTTATCCAGCAGATGCTGACTAAACTCCTCAGCCTGCCCCTGCAAAGGGTCCTCCCTCACTCCCTGACTAAGTAGGGAGTGGGTGATCCCAAACAGGGCAGCCGGGTGATTATCTGCAGATGCAATGAGAGCGGAGAAGTAAACATACTTCACCGCTCTCATCGCAGCCAGATAAGATCTTGTGAAAGATCTCAACTGTACTCAGTCAGATTCAGACCGATTGGACCTCCAACTGCTCTCTAGGCCCCTCCTCCGGCGCTTCATGTCTCGGAGCTCCACGGAAAACCAGGGAGCCAACTGAGATCTGCAATGCATCAGGGGCCACAAAGGGACAACACGGTCAAGAGCCTCTGAGGCAGCCCTTTGCCAGGCATCCGCCAGGGCCTTGGCTGAGCTGTGGGTAAGGGAGGCAGGAAATAATGCTGTCTGAAACTCCTCTGAGTCCATCAGGCACCTGGGGTGGAACCATCTGCTCGGTTCCACTTCCCAGTGACGAGGGGTGGCATAATGGAAGATCAGTCAGAGGAGGTAATGATCAGTCCATGACAGGGGTTGAATAGTTGGTGATTCCCCACCCAGATCATTACACCACTGTCTGGAGATAAAAACCAGGTCGAACGTGTGCCCCCTCCATGGGTCAGACCCTGAATTATTTGGGTCAGGTCCATAGCTGTCATGGAAGCCATGAACTCCCGGTCCATCCTTGATGCCGCACCCAGGGAAGGCAAGTTGAAATCTCCCAGGACAAGAAGTCTAGGGAACTCAACCGCCACCCCCGCAAGAACGTCAAGTAGCTCAGGCAGGGCTGTTGTCACACAGCTGGGTGAAAGGTACATGAGCAACAGACCCAACTGACCACCAGGGCCCAGCCTCAGGAGGAGAGACTCACACCTGCCTATCTGTGGGACAGTGACCTCCCTCGGACAAAGGGTCTCCCTAATAACAACTGCCACTCCCCCACCCCTACCCTGGGCTCGAGTTTGGTGTAGCACCCAGAAACCTGGAGGGCATAACTCGCACAGAGGGCCTCCTCCCTCTGAGCCCAACCAGGTCTCCGTGATGCAAGCCAGGTCCACATGCTCCTTCTCAATCAATTCACAGATGAGGGGAGCTTTGTTCATCATGGACCTGGCATTCATATAAACCAACCTGAGCACAGGGGCCTGATTTCCTGTACCCCTGGGGAAATGAGTGGAAACAAGAGGGTCGGAGTGCACCACCACGAAGATAACAGGGGTGTGCTCCCAAGCTTCGATCCAACCCTCTGCCTCTCCATTTCCTGCCATTCCCAATCGCCATGGGGATTGCAATCCCCACCCTTTCCCCTAGAGCCCCGGAGCCGCCCAAACCTGTCCACCCCACCACGACCCATCCCAACCTGGACAAAGATTGACTTCAGTACGGCGGAACCCCCCAAGTTCCCACCAAGACCTACACCCCACCCCCCTCCCTAACCCATTAAAAATTTAGTTAAAAATTAATTAACCGTCCCTTTCTACCCTTTATCCGATTAAAACCCCTGCTTGCGCATGCCACCTCTTGGGATCCCAGGATCCGTCATCAAGGTAGGCCTTCGATAGTCCAGCAGGCCACCTCAGGGACAGGGGGACATTCCCCAGGGCCTGCAGCTCTGCATTTGAGTAAGTCTTTGCAGTCATAAAAATCATAAAATAGTCCATGGATAGGAGTGGGATATGGGAAGTAAAAAGCCAGATGACAAAGCCATCATGTCCAGGTCTATGCAACCCCGACTGCCCTCTCACGGCTAGTCGAGGGGACCAAGATGGAAAAGGTCAACCACCACCCTCTCACTATGGCAGCAACTCCCAGTGCCGGGCCTAAAATATTGGCATGGCCAGGTGGGATTGGCAAAACAGCCACTGCTGCCCTCTTACCACAGCAGGCTGAAAGAACAAAACACCCCAGTGTCCTCTCACTCCAGCCAACCCCACCAACCTGAACAGACAAGGCAGGAGGGAAGAAGTAGCTCCAGTTCCGGTCTTCAATACTGTATCTGGTCCACACAGCCGACGGGTCCAACCACAGTCACAACAATCCAGCGAAAGGCAAAATACAGCAGCAGCATAGCATACCACTCGCAGCAAGTGGTGGCAGCGAGCGGCAAGCAGCAAGCAGTAGGTGGCAGACCCACCAGCCACGCAGAGGCCGCCATCCATCTTCGGAGTGGGCTCAGCAACTGCCCACCCCCATGCCCAGCACGGCCTCCGGGCCTCAGTCTCAACTTACTCAGGCAGCCGACCCAGTCAGCAAGCCAGCAGATGCTGCTCGGCTTGGCTGCCAAAAAGCAAACAATAGTGGCAGCCGTTCGCTGAGTCAGCTCTCCTTGCCAGCATCTCTCCACTGGCATCTCTCCACTTGGCCCTCAGCAGGCATGCCCAGTCTCTCAGCTGGGCTCTCACAGGGCACACGCAGCCCCTCTGCCGGACCCTCATCAACTTCAACGCTGTCATCCACCACCGCCAAACATCTCCAAGGGCTGCCACCACCCAGCACTCCCACCGCCATCGCCTGCCGCCTCTGAACACCTCCAAATGCTCCAAACGCTCCGAACACTCCAAACGCTGCTGCCACCATCATCTGCCGCTGCCGCCGCCACTGCCAAGTGCTGCTGCCGAGCACTGCTGCCATCCACAGCCAACTGCCGACCACCAGAAGCATCACCAAACCCCCAGGTAACAAAATCGGGGGCTGGGAGGGAAAATGGAGCCCCCAACCCTCCAAACGGCAAAGAAAACCCACTCCGCTATGGCGCTCACCGAATGCAGGCAGCCATTACGCGGACATCTGCCGCATATGTGGGTAATCCAAATCAGAATCTTATTCTTTAAAACAGGGGCGTTAGTAGTCATCTAGGATTTACATCCCAGAGATGGTCACCTACCCCACCTACCCTATATTATTATTGAGTCAAAATATCCAGCCTGAGGATGAACAAGACTGCATTTTGCATCTCAATAACAGAAAAACTCATCAATACATGTTCCATAGGAACATCAAGAACCATATAAGCAAAAGATAAATGAACAAACAAATAGAATCCTGAAGAGGAAGTAGTGCCTTCAGACACTGAGAGAGGTTTTCCAGTAGTAACTGCTGCCTCATCTTCTCTTGAAACATGCATCAAGTGTTGTTTCAGTGCAAGAACAGAAGAAGCAGCTGTGTGCTCTCCCTCCTTCCATCATGTTAGCCATCCCCAATCTCTAAAACTGGAGAATATTGGTGCCTGAACTCTCCTTCCAGAATTGGGTCCTGGGGCCAGGGAACTCCATGCCTAGTCTCCCAAGCACTTGCATTAGATTAAAACTAGTTATCTGAAACCGTGTTTTAGGTGGAAAGTCATTTTCAGGGATATCTGCAGTGTGTGTGTGTGTGTGTGTGTGTGTGAGGGGAATAAAAAAACCTAATGAATGTAAAATGGGATGGGGCTTCAATGACACAAGTGTGGCTACCATCTTGACTTTTTTGGCCCATTCTTTCATTCCAGTCCCTAATGTAAGGAGAATGTAAATAGACTCTTGGTGGCATTTTCCAAAATCTGCCTCTGGAGCTACTCGAGAATTTGGGGGCTTCAAGTACAAGGAGAAAAATTAAATAGATTAATATTCAAAGTAGCACCAAACAGCTTCAGGATTGTCCCTGGAACACAATGCAATTAAAATTGTCTAAGCCTTTGGTAGAAGTTAGCATAGTTTTAAGTTTTCTTTAAAAGCCTTTCTTCTCAGTGTCTCTCAAAGCAGTTTTATTTTAGCTAGCAGCCAAAATAAGAAGGACTTTTGGAAGGTCTGCCATTGTCACAAATGAATTCACTCCTTTCAGTTATCAGCTCTCGTAATTTTATCATTGGCCATCTTGACCATGAACAAGAATTTGGGCATTATCTCCAGGGCATTGCCTTGGGGAAGGATGCCTTCCAGGGCTTTGTGTCTTGAACATGCACATTTGCTATAGCCTTCCCTCCCCGCTTTTAATCTCCCAGGATGGGTTATCTTAATATTGTTCATAGTATTCAGCATAATTGAAAGCAGCCTTGGAATTTTGGATTGGATGCTCCTTGGGACCTTTGTCAACAGACCTGCGTGTATGAAAGAGGTTTTGTGTAATAGTTAGCTCATTGATTTGGATTTTGTTCTGTTTCTTTGTGGGGGTTACTTACAGTTATGTGTGATTAAATAAATCTCTTGCCAAAGTAATCATATCTTGAGGAATGAGATTTTCTCATCCAGATATCTCCTGTAGTCCTGGCATTTATCCAGACAGTAAGCAGCAATCTAAGAACATTTCACAAAGCTGGGACAATCAACCACTGGAGAGAGACTTCTGGAAAAAGATGCCCATCTTTTTATCCATTTTGTATTTTTCACAGCACTCCTGAACAATTAAGACTTCAATCCTGCTTCTGGCTGATATATGGGATTAGGGATATTTTGTGGGAAGTGAGAAACTGGAAGAGGGATCCTTTTAATTCTCCAGGACTTCTTAATTACCTTTTGTATTCTTGACGATGAAACTTCCCAAACTGTTTGTCAAAGCTGAGTAAGTATCATCTCACTTCACATTCTTCTTACCAGTTCATATCCAAAAGGTGGAGCTGAATGTTGAAGTTCAAAATCTCAGGACTTTTAAGTATTTTTAAATGTCTCCATAAATACAGGTCTGTACAGAAGAGGTTCTTCTCCTGCATAAATTCCAAAATATGGAATGTCTTTCTTGGAAGTAATGGTTGACGTGTTTAGAAAAAGATAATGATGTATCTATCTATCTATTTATTTATTTATTTATTTATTTAATTTATTTATTTGATTAGTCAATTGCTTACAAGATAATAGGTATAAGTATAAACATAGTTATAAATACATGGATACATATAAGAAAATAAAAGAAACAATAGGACAGGGACGGTAGGCACTTTGATGCACTTATGCACGCCCCTACAGACTTCTTAGGAAAGGGGTGAGGTCAATAGTAGACAGTCTAAGGTTAAAGTTTTTGGGGTTTGGGGAAGAAACCACAGAGTCAGGTAGAGTATTCCAGATATTGACCACTCTGTTGCTGAAGTCGTATTTCCTGCAATCAAGTTTGGTGCGCTTAACCATGAGCTTGTATCTATTGTGTGCTCTTGTATTGATATGGTTAAAGCTGAAGTATTCATTGACAGGTAGGACATTGCAATGTATGATTTTATATGCTATACTTAGATCAGACCGAAGGCAGCATAGTTCTAGGTTGTCTAGGTCTAGAACCTCAAGTCAACCTCTGCATGGTTTGAATAGTGGTTTTATTAATTGTGGATGTGTTTAATTTTTCCTTATTTATTATTTTATTTTTATTTTACTTGACTTGTAGGCTGCCACTCTCCAAAAGGACTTGGGGCAGCTCACAGATAAAAACATAGAACAATAAATAATTTAAAAAGAGATTAAACCTAACAAAGCCAAATCCAATAGTAAAAACGCAATTAAAACCCCACCCTCCCCCACAGGAGGTCAATCCAGCCCAGCCTGTAAGAACAACCAGGTATTTAGATCGCGCCGGAAAGAGGAGAGATTGGGAGCCAGCCGGAGCTCAATGGGTAGTTGGTTCCATAAGGCAGGAGCCGCTACAGAATAGGCCCTTCCCCGGGGCACCGCCAGCCGACATTGTCACGCGGACGGCACCCTGAGGAGTCCCAGCCTGTGTGCTCGCACAGGCGATCGGCATTTGATGTCGGCAGGAGGTGCTCCCGCAAGTACCCCAGACCCAAGCCATGAAGGACTTTGAATGTTAATACCAACACCTTGAATCTCACCTGGAGGGCAACTGGCAACCAATGCAGCTCGCGCAGGAGGGGCGTAACATGGGAGTACCAGGAAACTCCCATCACAACCCATGCGGCCGCATTCTGCACCAGTTGGAGCCTCTGGATGGTATGCAAGGGCAGTCCTAAATAGAGAGCGTTGCAGTAGTCGAGTTGGGACGTGACAAGTGCATAAGTGACCATGCAAAGGGCATCTCGATCCAGGTACGGGCGCAATTGGCAAACCAGCCAAACCTGGGCAAAGCTCCCCCTGGTCATGGCCCCCACCTGCTCCTCCAAACCAAGCTGTGAATCCGGGAAAACCCCCAGGTTTTGTGCCCTGTCTACAGGGGGCAACACCTCTCCCCCCAGGACCAAAGATGGAATCTGTTGACTGGAGCGAGATGCCTGTACGCACAGCCACTCAGTCTTGGCTGGATTGAGCTGTAGCTTGTTCCTGCCAATCCAGATCCATACCACATCCAGACAATGGGACATCACAGAGAGGGCATAATTGATTTGGTTTGGGGTGGAGATATATAACTGAGTATCATCAGCATACTGATGATACCTCACCCCAAAACCCCGAATGATCTCACCCAGCAGCTTCATATAGATGTTGAACAGGAGGGGTGAGAGGACCGGCCCCTGAGGAACCCCACATGTGAGAGCCCCTGGGACCGACCTCTGCCCTCCTGCCAACACCAATTGCGAATGCCCTGAGAGGTAGGAGGAGAACCACTGCAAAACAGTGCCTCCCACTCCCAACCCCCCAAGGCGCCACAATAGGATACCATGGTCGATGGTATCGAAAGCCACTGAGAGAACTAATAGGACCAGGACAGAGGAAAATCCTCTGTCCCTCACCCTTCAGAGATCATCCACCAGTGCGACCAATGCCATCTCTATGCTAAACCCAGGCCAGAATCCCAATTGATAGGGATCTAGATAGTCCACTTCTTCCAGGAAAAGCGGAAACTGTTGAGCCACCACGTTCTCAACAACCTTCGCTAAAAAACTAAGGTTGGAGACTGGATGAAAGTTGTTCAACACGGCTGGGTCCAGGGCAGGCTTCTTCAGGAGGGGTTTCACCACCGCCTCTTTCAAGGTGGTGGGGAAAGAGCCCTCCCTTAGCGAAGCATTGACCACTGCCCAGAGCCAGCCACATGTGACCTCCCTGGAGGCATATACCATCCAGGAACAAACACTTGGTGGAACTCAAACATCGCACAATCCTGTCCACTTCATCCTCAGAAACAGGATCACACTCAGCCCAGATAATATTGGCTGGACTTCTTGCATCCCCCTCCTCAGACAACTGCAAATTAGAGTCCAACCCTTCCTGAATCCAAGCGATCTTATCCAACAGATACTGACCAAATTCCTCAGCCCTACCCTGCATAGGGTCCAACCCCACCCCCTGATGTAAGACGGAGCAGGTGACCCTAAACAGGGCAGCTGGGCGGTCATCTGTGGATGCTGTGAGAGTGGAGAGGTACCCCACAGCTACCAGATAAGTCCTAATATAGGCTTTTAACTGGGCTCGGTCAGATTCGGAGTGGGTCGACCTCCACCTGCTCTCTAAACCCCTCCTATGCCGCTTCATCTCCCTAAGCTCCTCCGTGAACCAAGGAACCATCTGGGATCTGCAGCGAGTGAGGGGAAGCAAGGGGACAACTCGGTCGAGGGCCTCAGCAGCAGCCTGTTGCCAAGCAGCTGCCAGTACCATGGCCGAGCTGTGGATAAGGGAGGCGGGCAAGGACCCCAGTTCCAGCTGGAACCTTTCAGGGTCCATCAAATGTCTGGGGCAGAACCAACGCAGTGGCTCCTCATCCCAACGGTGTGGGGCCATGATGTTGAGTCTCCATGTCTGAACAATAATGGAGTAAAGAAATCAAACCAATAAATAAACAACTAGCAGCAACCAATCAATCAATAAAAATAGCAGAAAAAACAAACAGCAGCAAGCAGAACGTTCTTAAGTAAATGAATAGGAATGCATGTGAAATCTAGATTTCTTTAGTTTTTCCAAACCATTGTTCTGGTTCCTTATTTTCATGGGTGACAAAAGGATATTGGATTCTGTTTTATTGTTTTACTTCATTGCAGCCAACCCGTGGATCATTTACCAAATGGAAATTGGTGGTGGTTCAGAATACAATTCGTACAAGATACAGTTGCAAAGTTGACCCCAGCCTTAAATCAGTGATGCCTATTGGTCCTGACATCTTTTCACACTGATGTCAACAAACCTAAAGAGGATCAAGTCTAGTGCTAAGCAAAATACGGCAGCTTATCCCATTGCACTGGCAAGGTTTGGCTGTGTCTGGGCTGTTTTCATCCCATCTCCTCATCTTCCAATTCACAAGAAACACTATAGAATGGCAGTGCTACTCTAGATTAGAGATGAAGAACAATTGACAATGACAAGGGATCCCTAGCAGGAAGTACACTAGCCAGGATGTACACTAGCTAGCATTGATTTTTTCCCCCAAAATAGCTGTGCGTTTTTATAAGGTGGCTATTGTTCCTCATGCCATTGGCTACTGAATCTACTTACCTAATCATAGCTATTTACGAATGAAGGCAGCTTGGCTTAATAAATAACTGCTTCATGTCAGCACTCAGTTTTGTCTTGCTGGAAGTGAATGATTTTGTATATGTGTACAGGAATAGCACCAAAGCTGTTGCCTTCTTGGTTTCAAGCAAGTACTGTATAACTAAATTTTACTACCAGATTCCTTGTTGTTAGACACTTATATTCCCTCACATATGCATAAGTACTAATGTTTGGAAACAACATGCAATTAAATATACATATTTGTTTGTTTGGGTTTTTAATGTGTCATCCCTTAAAATCTGGCAGGCCAGTTAAAGGGATTTGAGTATACCTGTTGCCTTTAGCAAAGTTTCTTAAGAAATATAAGAATGGGAAAATAAATCTCTGGGTACAAGATAGCCCCCAACACTGGACTCTTTTTTCCCTGTCTCCCTAGGTCTGTCAAACTCCACAAACAAAAAGACTTGTTGGAAATAATCATTTCATCTTTTGGGCCAGAGAACTGGCTTGACTGCTTGAATTTTTGAAGCTTAATAGATAAGATGAAGGAAGCAATTTCACTTCCAGCAAGCCTCTTAGGCACAAAAAAAAGCTGTCTTTGTGTTGAGCTGTCTGCTCATTTTTGGCTTGGACTCCGTTTCCTCAGTCCTGTATGTGGTGTCTTATGTTACTGCATTTCACTTTCCCCAAGGCCATCCAGGGGGCCAAAATCAATTTTCCAAAGGCAAACAGGCCAAAACATACAATGGGATTGGAGTTCTGAATACAGGATAATTTTACAGAGTGGCAAAACATGTTTGTCACACTTGGCCTTCTATGAAGACCTAATCAGTGTAAAACAAGCACCAAATGGTTAATCTCAGAATAAGCAACTTCAGCAAAGCAGCTTTTGCATAAGGATCTATGTAAAATCCTGCTGGACCAGGCTGAAAACCCAGCAAAGCATATGTTTCCCACTATGATCAACAGGATGCATCAAAGAAATCTGTAAGTAGGATATGAACACTCTCAGGCATATACCTTAAATGCATTTTTGTTTTTGCTTTTTGTTTTTAAAAAGTATCTACTAGTGATGGCTACATAGATAAATGCATATAATGTTCTTTGCCAAAATACATAAATGATTTGCCATTGCCTTCTTCAGAGGGATTTTGTCAACTCTCCCATTTAGCCTACAGCTCTGGAATTTCCTAGTAGCCTCCCATCCAAATACTAACCATGTGTGACCTTACTTAGCTTTAGGGTCAAGAAAGCTTATACCTACTGTAGTTGACCTATCACATCAAAAGTTGATTTGGGATATGTAGACATCACTAAAAGCAGCCATCATCAAAAATGTTACCCACTGAATTCCTATGACAGAGAATTCCATAGTTTGTCTACTATGTCAAGCAGCATCTCTGAATCAGTACTTAGCTCCACTAGATGAGCTTACTTATTTGAATTAAGAATTCAAAATTGAAATAAGACCAATATTTCTCTATTCATCTTATCCACAATTTATGTACTTAAATACAAGTATCATGTTCCCATTCACTTTCCATTTTTCCCTAGTATATGATGTAATAATCATGGAGTCCAAGCTGGGAACTTCTCAGAGAGGTTATTTATTCTTAGAAATAAAATATAGGTCCTGTGGGAGAAGGTATAACATAATTTCTAGAAAGACAAGTCCTATAGAGCAGGGGTTTCCAACCTTGGCAACTTTAAGCCTGGCGGACTTCAACTCAGTTGAAGTCAACCAGGCTTAAAGTTGCCAAGGTTGGAGACCTCTGCTGTAGAGCAACTCTTTAGAATTCTTTGGATGTCAACTAATTATTGGCAGATATTGTTTACTTGAACTTCCAAAAGCTTCCAAAGACACCTTTGCAAACTGGGCAGCAACAGGGCAAGAGAAGAACTCTTTGGGAAAGAAGAAAAAGCAAAGAATAGCAAAAAAACAAATACTTTAGGCTCTCAAAGGATGTGACTTTGGGGGATTGGTCAAGGATTAATGAGATTGAAAAATGTGCTAAAGTCAGCAATATTAATGTTAAAATAAACAGTGGTAGGTTCTCAGAAAAATCTCTCCAAACTAGAGAATTGACATCAATATGGAAAATGCAAATCAAAGTAAGCAAAAGAAATCAATATATCCCAATTTAACTTATATGATTATGAAGACAGACCAAGAGATCCTGAGGTCATGGTTGCTAGCTTCAAACAAATGTTGACCAATCATTGACTGTGGTTTAAAAAAAACAAATTGGGAAGTATTGACATTTGTGTAAGACTTCCATACAATTCTATGTTTATTTTATTTATTTATTTATTTATTTATTTATTTATTTATTTATTTATTTATTTGATTTCTAACCCACCCCATCTCCCAAAGGACTCGGGATGGTGTACAATCATAAAAACAATACAAAATATACAATTAAAAAGAGATTAAATAAGAAACCCAATTAGAAGCTAAAAAAGTAAAACAATCATTTAAAACTACCATCCCCACCCTCAGCCCAGGTCAGCAAGTTGGAACAACCAGGTTTTTAGGCCCCAGAGTGGAGGTCAGGGGCCACCCAAAGCTCCACGGGGAGTTGGTTCCATAGGGTGGGTGCTCCCACAGAGAAGGCCCTACCCCTAGGGGTCGCCAGCCTACATTGTCTGGCTGACAGAACCCCAAGGAGGCCCAGTCTGTGAGAGCATGCAGGACGATGGGAGACAGTTGCTGGCAGCAGGGTCTCCCATAAGTATCCCAGTCCTAAGCCATGAAGGGCTTTATAGGTCAATACCAGCACCTTAAATCTCACCCGGAGGGCAACCAGTAACCAGTGCAGCGCACGCAGAAGGGGTGTAACATGGGAGTATCGGGTATATGTTATGAGTATGGTTAGAGTGCAGAGTACAGTTCTGATCAGTGTGATTCAGTTGCTGAATTGGAAATGATACAAACAGCAGCCTATTTAGCAAGGATAAATCACATTAAAGAAAAGTCATGTGCTGTTGCTCTTTACTTTAGAAAAATGGGATTGGCAAAAATGTTTAATTTAAATCCAAATTGTTGGAAGTGCAGGAAAGAAAAAGGCACTTATTTTCATATTTGGTGGATATGCTCGGAAGTGAAGAAATACTGGAATACGATCAGACAGTGGCTAGAGGAAATTATAAATCAGAAAATTGAATCTAATCCAGAATTTTTTTATTAGGTATAATAACATAAAAATGCAGTAAAAAAGATATGTACATTATATTACAGATACTAACAGCTGCAAGGATTTCATATGTGCAACTTTGGAAGGAGAAAAGGATACCATCAGAGGGCATGGTTATAAAGAAAAGAATAGACTGTATAGAGATGGACAGGCTAATGTTGAAATTAAAACACAAAGAAGATTCAATATATTATAGAGCCTGGGATGCCTGGGATGAGTGGTTTAGAAATAAAAAGAAAATAAAATGGCAATAAGGAAAAGAATGAGGAAGTATGTAAATATGTATTTAGGTTATAGAAAAGATTGAAGTGTAAGATGAAAAGAGCCTTGGTGGTGCAGGCTGTTAAATGCCTAGCACTTAGCTCCAGCTGCCTGCAATTAATGCAGGCTTGAATCCCACCAGGCTCAAGGTTGACTCAGCCTTCCATCCTCCCGGGGTAGGTAAATTGAGGACCCAAGATTGTTGGGGGCAATAAGCTGACTTTGTAAAAATGCTGCTTGGGGGTCCCAAAAAGCCCTAGTAATAAGCAGGCATATATAATGGAATGAAGGCTATTGCTATGCGCATTGGGTTGTGTCCCAAAAATTGTAAGCCACCCTGAGTCTTCGGAGAAGGGCGGCATATAAATGTAATTAGATAGATAGATAGATAGATAGATAGATAGATAGATAGATAGATAGATAGATAGATGATATAGAGATAGAGATATAGATTTGTAACAAGAGTAAGATATAATGGTAATGGAATAAGTAACCATATATTGAAAAATGTAAGGAAATGTAAAAGATGTCTTGATGTTGCTAACAATGCATCTAGTTATTTCATGTTTTTAAACTATGGAAAATTAATAAAATATTAGAAAAAGAAAAAGAAAAATGGTGTGAGAGCATAATAGAGATGCATAAAATAATGCATGGCATGGGACACGGAGAGAGAGAGAGAGAATGGCTCTCCTTTTGCTCTTACACTAGGCTTTAAGGCAATCTACTCATTACTGATCATGATGGTTCAATATTATCTGAATACCAGAGGCCGCATGCTTCCAGCAGAGATAATTTAACAGAGGATCAGTTGCTTCAGGTCCAATAACCATGATGGTCAAGTGCTGCCTCCAATATTAGAGGCAATCTGTCTCTTGATATCAGTTGCAGTTAAATTAATGGTGAACGCTGTTGCTTTCATCTTATGCTTATGCACTTTCCATAGATCTCTGTTGCAGCTGAGGAAACAGAATGATGGACTAAAGAGACTCTGCTGATGTCCTTAACCTTTTCACATAGAAGAGATGATCCAGCCCCAGAATAATATTGGTGCTTTATTCAGAGGGGCTAACTGGCTACTGAGAATTATTTATTTATATTTGAACTTAGGTTTATACAATCAGATGAGAAGTTTACCATAACTCTATAAGTACCCTGTGCCACAACTTCTGAGTTTTTGCAGCTTCTAGTTCAAAGAGGAACCATTAAGATTTTTTGGTTCTTTGTTTTTGGTGCCTGTTTCAGAGCTTGTTTGTGCCTTGCCAGAGGTCAATTGATGTTTCTGGTTTTTGCACTTCTCTTGCAGAGCATGCAACAATACTCATACATTTCAACTATTAAATAGTCAGTTAATCTGGCTATTTAGGGACAGTTATAAATATGCTCTAAAGACAACATCTTTTAAAAGCAGGTTACCACACAATATCAATAAGGAACCATGACAAAACAAACCAGTAAACAATTTTAAAACTAGTAAAAATCTAATTTGCCAGACTAAAACTAGCCAGAGATAAATCAGTAGAGAATGACATTCTTGTTGATCAAGTCCTACATAAATGTCAGCAGGAAATAAGTTTCATAAGTGTGATAGCACCACTTTTTTTACTGGTGCTTTCACCAAAAAGAGCTTTGTTTTGGATCAAATAGATATTCTCAAAGTTGGGCAACTCAAACATGACTTAGTTGGTGATTTCAGAGGTGGGGCAGGCTTGTAAATAAGTCTGAAAACAGTTTAAACAGTATTGACTCTCTGAAAATTAGCTTGTATCCTACTGATTGCATGATGATGTCCCATATAGAAATTGTTTGCTATTAACTTCTTCCAATTTTATTTTTGAAACTTCCCAATCTAAACGACAATCCTGGAATTTCCTGGTGGAAAGTACTGGCCGGACTAACTCTCCTTAGTCTAAGAGGTTATCCAAAATCAACTAAATGCTGTCACTTGATGTGACTTAAAGATATATATCAGCACTGAAAATTATGTTTGGTTTAATAATTAGTTAACCAGTGAAGTACCATTGAGATTTATTAGACTTAATTATTTTCTTAAGTGTATAATTCCACTCAGCTAGAGTTGTGCCTGATGTTCAGCTGTTAGGAAGGTAGCAGAAAAATAAGCTTCTGTAAAATTGTCTTTGTCTTTCATCATCACTTCTTTACAGCAGTATGATCTGCAGAACATAAATGTAATTGATTTCAGTGGAGTGTAAGTGTCCTTCCATTCCTGGGAAGGTGTTTATTGACTCTCCTGCATCATGTGTTCTGTTATCTGCAAAAGGATAATGTTTTTATTCTTTATTTTTGTATTCCAGTGGTATCGCCCTTTCTTCAGGAAAATTGCCTTGGAGCACATCTTGGATAAGATCTATAGACCAAACTCAATCATCTTTTTGCATTGGTTTCTACCAGCCTTTCATACCCGTTTAGCACTTTTATGTTCCAATATGGCAACTTTAGATATGTTGGATTGAAACTCTTCTAATTCCCTAGTAAAGGGGTTATACAGTAGTAAAATGCATCTGAAAAACCCCAAGTTGTAGAAGACTACTTCAAGTTTTCTTTTTATTGTGGTACAATGAACTCTTTAAAAAGAAGACATTGCTTATATAAGTGTACCCTTATCAGGAGTGGCCACTTATGGAAAGACTGTTATTAAATCTAGGTACAATCATTTTTAAGCACTTGGTTTTTGCCCATGAATGTCTCCACTTACTTGTTGCCAAGGTATCATACAATGCCTCTTTTTCTCCCTTGAACTGCACTTTTTTTAAAAAAAAGTCTGTCATTTTCATATCATTACAGTGATAGAACAATAAGGCAAAACCTAATGGCTTCCTTCAGGACCTCTGGAGAATTTGAAACTAAAACTTCAAAGACATAAGACACACATGGAGTAAGAAAGCATACCAAACAGACATTGTGGGTACAGGATGTTCTTTAGAGTAGAATAGCTACTTAGTCCTCAGTGACTTATTGTGATATTATTGGACTCCCCTGTACTCAAGAACTCTATTCAGAAATTATTAAAATATTTGGCCATATCTGCAAGCCGGTGCTAAGCCATACCACCCAAAGTTATATATGTTCAGAGGCAGGGAGAGTGAAAAAGCCTATAGAGAAGGGCCGTTCTCCTATTTGCTCATTTGTAGACCTGCTGCACCAGATGGCATGACCTGATGGATCTTCATGAACCTTGACAGAAATTAAGTAGGATCAGGCTTACTTAGGTGGGAGACCACAGGAAACCTCGGGACTATAGCTAGCCTAGGACATCAAACAAATATCCTGGCAGAAGGTAACAACAACTCGCTTCCATGTTATTCTCAAGAACTTGTGAGCTGGGGCCCTTTATTGTCACTCCTTTGAATTCCTGCAGAGATTTCTTTACATTGATTTTTTTTCATATGATATTCACAGACACCCAAATCTGCAAAGAGAATACTGGACTATGGCAAGAGGAGGAACTATTTGATAGATATATAGATAGTGGAGCTACATAATGGTACAGTCCTGTTTCCTGTGGGTATGCCTTGAGAGCAGGGGTGGGATTCTACTGGTTTGGACCAGTTCAGGCAAACTAGATGTTAAAGTTACATCTGGTTCACCAAACCAGTATTTCAACCGACCAGCTGGCTCCTCCCACCCTGCCACTCCTCTCCCAGGAGTCTCCACACGGCCCATTTTTGAAAATGGCCTCCCCCGGGCTCTGGAAGCCCACCGGAAGCTGGAAACAGGAAGTTCCAGTAGGCCATGCCCACCATGCCCACACCCACCAGCAACTGGGCAGGAAACTGGTTGCTGGGATTTTTGAATCTCAGCCCTACTTGAGAGAGCCGGTATTTCATTTTCATATCATGCTACACCACGCATTGCAGAACACATACTTGTTCATTGTAGCAAAGGCAGGCATTACATTTCTGTGCAAACAGTTCACCAAAGCCTCTTCTTGAACTATTGTTTGTGATGCCATTAGAACTTTGTGCCCTTATTACAAAGTAAAAACACAATTTTCATTGTCTTGTCATGCAGTTATAGATACTGTACTCTACAGTTTTCAACATTCCTACAGAAAGTTTATTTTGCCAACCAGACCAATGTTCTGACGTATCTGCTGGGGTAGAAAGGATCAATTCACACAAGCTATTTAGGGGGAGGGTTGTGTTGGTGGATTCTGAGCATGCCCACCTTCAATTATTTAACCATGTTTGTCTATTAGTAACTATGAATGTCAAAAACAAAAGGCTTAAAATTTGTTTTGAGTCACAAATATACTTTTAAAACATAATTAGAAGGAAAACACACACCAGGCACAAAGAATCAGCACCATATATTAAGTTGCAGTTCAGAAGATTTACTGCTCAAGCCTATACACAATAATCTAGTCAGCTAAAGTTCATTACTAAATTGGCATCAAAGGTCAATGGAATTCAAGATGGGTTGGATTTAGAAACGTTTGTGACAATGGAATGACTCTAGGCTGATGACTTGTTTAGCTCCCTCCCCCTAGTTCTGCCTGTTCTTCTCCTACAGCACACAAATGCATGAAATTAGAAATTTATCATGCTTTCTTTTTAAAATTAGCAATATACTGTTTACAGAACACAAGACTTTCATTTGCTATACCAATTATTGTTTTATGGATTTTACTGTTAATACTTCGTCTTTCATTTCAGTAAGATGCTTAGACCTACAAAAAGGGAAAGGGTAGCATAGTTAAACATTTTAAAATATGTATTTTTTTGTTTTCCCTATGTTTCTCTGATTTGGGGTTCTTTTTTCTTCTGTCATATATTAACACAACAGAAATTAAAAGGAAAAATAGGTAAATAACATCACTGTTGCACTTTAAGGGAAAAATAAAATTTGTTTTAGTGGTCATTTAAAAACTATTTTTAATCAAATCTAATTCCATATGAGTAGTGAATTTCAGTACTTGTTATGTCATTGTCTACACCGAAACCACAGAGGTGATTTACAGAAAGGCAGAATAATAGCATTAAAAGCATTGGAAGATGAAGTCTTAGAAAATCTGAGTAGCTCTGAAATGTATGGTAACACAATTAATGGTGAATTCATGAGGCATAGTAAATCTAACATAATGCCTACTATGGGAACAACCTGGGAAATGTTTTGGCCAATATTCTGACAAGATTTGCACAATGCATTAAACCATAATTTGTTTTCTTGGTTTTTTTCCAGCAAAGTTTAACACCCTTTTGCACACATAATAGCAAGGTATAATAACTGCATTCACAGTAAATCAAAATAAAACAGACCATATTACGTCTTAGCACAAAGCTGAGTCTAGGCATTGAGTCACCTAAAAATGCTAATTGTGTATTACGCTAAAAATGAAACTTGAAGAAAGTTTCTTGCTGGCTACACAGTTCCAGTGCTTTACACCAGTTGGAATAGTTCCTCTAAAAAGCCAGGCCCCTGAACTTATGCAATTTGGGGGAACTGAAATATCAGATCATAAACTTCCACTTTTCCTAAACCAAAGTGCTTCATCTGCATTTTAAAAACTATTTCCCCTTTTCCATTAGTCATAAAAATATCAGTTTTCAACTCCTTATGCAACCTTTTGAGCTTGAATTTCCTAATCCTTCTGCAAATAACAACAGCTCCCCCCCAGCATCTGTCTGCACACTTGCTGCCCTTGGGAGGTGTGCTTGAGCTTTCCAAAGAGAAAGTTCAATCAAGTCTCAGAGGAATCTGGCAGCCAGTGATGCTGAGAAGGAATTCTAGCACCTCCTCAGAGTGGAAGAGACAGACTGTAGTTTAATATGCCCTCATCGTATATGACATAGTAAGATTTCATCTGAGTCAAGATTGGAATAATAAATACAAAAGAATAATTGAAGTGAAACCTGTTCGTTGATATGTACTGGCTAGTACATGAGTGTTGGATTCTGCTGGCTGGTTGTCAGTTATACTCTATTGACAATATCCTGGCCATGTGGGTAAAAGAATTTATTGTTCTCAAAAATATTTAAGTGCAGAAACAAATAAGCAATAGAATCAGAGGAAATTGAGAAATCATTGGAAATAATGCCCTGGAGGATCGCTGAGCTTTCCAAAGTCATCTTCTGACTAAATTAAAGTGAGATTCATATGGAACCCTGTCTTTCTGGCTTGGGAATAACCAGATATGTTGCAATGACAATTTTCATAATTCTTACCAATATAGGAAGTAGTCATATTGGCTGAAAATTCCTAGAGTTTTCAACCCAACACATCTGGATGGGGTCAGATTGGGGTAGGCTAGATTACACTGTAATAAACTCCTCCCATAGAATGTGGTCTCTTAAATGCCTATCTAACAACCAGTTCATCACCCACCTAATTAATTCACATGGGTATTTTCAAATGAGCCAACAGGAAGAGTTGGCAAGAATAACAAACCATTCCAGAAGTCTTCCTTGGATGCTTGTTATTCCCTAAGTTTGTCTTTCTTCTTGCAGATGTTTCATTACTAAGTAATATCATTGATGCATGGAACATTGAAGTCAACATACTGCATTGAAGATCCCAAGAATTGAGCTACAGATTGTCTCCAGAATTGTTCTAATCCAGGCATGCTAGCTGATGGAATGCCACATTGGCATTGCTTGGAATGATTCATGTTTTCCATGCCAATAAGATTTTGCTATAGGCACCATAATGTTCAATTCAATCAGCTTTAACTGAATCAACTAGCCAATATCCCCTATTTGAATCAGACTTTGATGCTTTTGTCCTTCTTCACAGAGCTTCAATGCTATGTTACCAACAGCATAAACTTCCTCTGTGATGAATTTTAATTGTCCATTCAGGGCTGTACTCTAAAAGCTAGCAGATGGAGATGGGACAAAATTGTAATTTATATTAATTGTCCTGTTTAAAGAAGCACTAAAATCTGGCTCTATCCTCAGGCTGTGAATCAGAAAGGTAAATCTGTGTGATGCCTCACCTTTTGAATAGATGTTCAGTAGTGGGGCTGGATCTTATTTTTTTTACAGTGTAAATCTTTATTTCAATTATTTGCTATTTATTGCAGTATTTTACAAACTGTGCAGAGTTATAGAACAGATAAGGGTGGCCTACAGATGCCACACACAATTTAATAGTTAATAGTTTCAGTCATCTATTGTTCTTTTTTTCCCCTCCCATCGTATAGAAATAATGATTTATAACAAGTTTTGGACATCTTTGTAAGCCAGATCCCAAACTTTCAGAGATTAAATGTAGCCTCAACACCTTTATTTTAATGTCTACAAAATTCCACATATGCACCTGGAAGAGCAAGAAGCCTTAAGATGGTTAGGCACTTATGAGAAGTTTATTTCTAGAAATGACTGGTGGATAATGTGCAGAAATGAAGTTGTAACATGACACATTTACAAGCATTGAGAAACTAATAAAGGAGAATATTCATAGCTCAAAGTTGACATGAAGGGTCCTTGGTGCTCTCTGAGCCTGCTTGTTTTCTTGTAGACATTTGGTTATCCTAACTAGGTAACATCATCAGTGCTAGTGCTAGATTGCTAGCACTGCTGATGTTTCCTAATTTGGGTAGTGAAATGTCTGCAAGAAAACAAGCAGGCTCAGACAGCACCAAGGACCCCTTATAGACAAACTAAAGGGAAACTTGATAGTTATTAAGGACAACTGTATCTATACCAATTTAATACAAAAATAGATTAAAAACTGGCCTAAATGATTGCAGTTGGCATTAGAACTTTGGGAACAAGATCTCCAGTTCACTGTGACATATTTCTGTAGCACCAAAATAGGGGGAGGTTGAATAGGTTTTATGCTAATTGTTAATTATCATGTTTCATGGTGTGTTTATGTTAACTGCCAGGAGTCTAATGATGGCAGTATATAAAATTGACAAATAATAAAGAAATGGGATGTCTAAAGAAAAGCATATGCCCATGGACTTGGTATCTGCCTGGCTGCCTATTCTGCTTGGCTTTAATTTCTATTAAAGATTCATTTCTAGAAACAAATAAGAAATATCAGCTTATCTCAATTGAAAGGAACTGCCTGTAGTCTATTATTTTTATTTATTTATTTATTTATTTTTAGTTTTTATTTTTTAATTACATTTATATGCCGCCCTTCTCCGAAGACTCAGGGTGGCTTACAATTTTTGGAGCACAACCCAATGTGCTCAGCAATAGCCTTCATTCCATTGTATATGCCTGCTTATTACTAAGCGGCATTTTTACAAGGTCAGCTAATTGCCCCCAACAATCTTGGGTCCTCAATTTACCTACCCTGAGAGGATGGAAGGCTGAGTCAACCTTGAGCCTGGTGGGATTCAAGCCTACAGTAATTGTAGACAGCTGGATCTTAAGAGCAGGCATTTAACAGCCTGAGCCACCATTTACTGTATAAGAATGCATCTAGGTCCCATGTTGAACCCGCTGACTTTTCTTATAAAATAAAAATGCTTATTGCAGCCTATCTACTTTCTCTATGAAAAACATCCTGAAATCTAAAGCAGACAACCTGAACTAGTAGAAAAATCTTGGGAATCTAGAAGAAATTTCAGAAGTCATCCTAGTAGGTTGATTATTTTAAAACTAGATTGCCTATTGTGACAGCTATTGTATGAACTGGCAAACTGTACTTCATCATAGTCATTTTGTGATCATTGATGGCAGTGTTTCTCCATCTCAGCAACCTTAGACTCCCAGAATTCTCCAGCCAGCACAGGATTCTGGGAATTGAAATCCACAGATCTTAATGTTGCTGATATTGAGAAACACTGATCCATGACAAGCTCTCAAAATTCCAAATATGTCTATTGACCTCAAATACTCCTATCTCTGACACAGCAATTTCTTCCCGTCCTCATTAAATGCCTCTAGTTTTTAAACATTTTCTATTTTTATGTTAAGATTAGTAGAATTGGCATTATCTTTCTTCTATTCAGGTTGAAGACCTGCTTGTATGCCTCTGCATGTACAAAAATAAATCTGAAACTTGAAACTTGGATGGTTGTTTGATCTATTTTTTCCCCATTTTGGAAGGTGAATTAAGTCTGTTGTATATACATTGTACGCTCTTAGAATCTTAGAATAACAGAGTTGGAAGGGACCTTAGAGGTCTTCTAGTCCAACCCCTGCTTAGGAAGGAAACCCTATACCATTTCAGACAAATGGTTACCTAATCTCTTCTTAACAATTTCCAGTGTTGGAGCATTCACAACATCTGAAGGCAAGTTGTTCCATTGATTAATTGTTCTGTCAGGAAAATTCTCCTTAATTCTAAGTTGCTTCTCTCCTTGATTAGTTTCTACCCATTGCTTCCTGTCCTGCTCTCAGGTGCTTTGTGGCAGCCCCTGAGGTATTGGAACACTCTGGAAATCCTATCTTCCTTGCCATGCATATATATGTGAGTTTGTATGTGCATATTGCAGTTAGCTATTTATGTATCAGAGTGGTGTGATTAATATGGAATGTATTTCATGGAGGGGGGACAGGATCTGGTTATAGGCTTCCCTAGAAGCATGTTTTTGAGTCAGTCTTAGGAAATAGAAAAGTGGATAAGCCTTTGGAGTTTTGTTATGCCCCTGTCCTACCCTGAGTTTACTATTCAAAAAATGGTATGCACAAAACTGGGGCACTTCAGCTCTTTTTCCAGAAGCTGTTTTCTGGGAAAAAAAACTATCACCTCTAGAATACTTCACAAATGTCTTTGAATTGAAAATTAGTATGACAGGTTGGTGCAAAAGCTCTTTGTAAAGATCCTTTGGGAGCCAAGATGAAACCACCATGGTCCTATGGAAAGATTAAAAGCTATCTGTGGACATATTGTGTGGCCTTAGGCAAAGGCCACACAATGGGAGCAACATGAATCACCAAGTTGTTGTGAGGTGAAAGGAATGAAATCTGTAAAAGGCTGCAATGATGATTAGCTATAAGAACAGAGGGGGAAACATCCATACTGGCAGTTTTTAAACAAGTCAGATAACCATTCATTACTATTGCTCTGTATATGCCAAGGCCTTCATTTACACTTGGTCTGCTGAATACCACCTCTGCTCCAGGGTCACATCTGTTCTCTCCACAAAGTTTCAATTCACCAAAACATTTCTCAAATTTGCTTCTATGATAGAAAAAAAATAAGCCAGGAGTAATTATGTTTATATGAGAGTCATTTTTTATGTAGTGGTTAAGACCTCAAGCTGAAGATCATAAAGTCTAGTCCCACCTTGTGTATGAAGCAAGCTGGGGGATCTTGGGCCAGTCACTTATTCATAGCCCTAGGAAGGAGACAATGGCAAACCACTTCTGAAAAATCCTGCCAATCTTGCAGGGACTTGTCTGGGCAGAGAATTGGACAACATTGAATGGAAGAAAAATATGCTTATGTATTACTTAATCTAAAACAACTTTAATCAAATGTACATTTGGATCACAGGATCTGCCCTAAGCTATTTCTTTATCCTGACCCTCATATTTTGGGGATACAACTTCTACCATACCTCTCAATAGCAAACCACAACTCTTTCCACTCTTATTCCAGAAACACTGCACTCCTGTCCATCTCCAAATGGTAGAGATGTGCCAATAGGCCAATGGACCTAACCTTCAATCTCAAATCCCTTTCACCTGAAGGCTCAGGATTAAAGCATCTGCTTTGTATGAAGAAGACCCCAAATTCAATTTCTGGCATTTCTAATATAGCAAGAAGAGCTGATGTGTGAAAGTTGCTGCCAGTCATGAAGAAAATGCTCAGCTGTTTCATAGGCATGTGTTAAATCAACCACTTTAGGATTTTTGATTATACAAAAATATGCAACCATATTGCTACATGTTGACTCCCAACCCTGCTAGTTCTAATGTGCAGCTCCTGTGGTTCTGCTCTAATTTGGTACAATCATCAACAGCAGTTTACAAATGGGGGAATTCCTTCCTCCTCCCTCCCTCCCTCCCTCCTTCCTTCCTTCCTTCCTTCCTTCCTTCCTTCCTTCCTTCCTTCCTTCCTTCCGTATGGCTGCTCATCTCAACAAGTGACTCTGGGTGGCAAACAAAATTAAAAACAGAATAAAAACAATGACAATAATACAAAAATTAAAATATTCTACTTAGTAGCTAAGGGATAAAACATGCACCATAATCACTAATATAATTAAGAAATAGACCCTGCACACACCCAGGGCTCCAGCCTGGCTCTGCCTCCACCCCAGATTCAAACTTAAAAATCCCCCTTCCTTCCTCTCTATAGAAAGCACTTTTGTGGCATGTTCCATTTCACCATTTTTATACAACTGGAGCCGTTCACATATTGGGAGCACTGCATTTTACCTCCTTTGCAAGAGCAGCAAAACTCTGTTAGCGAAGGTACACAGCGCCCATCCAACTGTGGAAATGTAAACAAGCTGTCATCATTATGCTGTTCAGTCACAGTACCATTAGATGGGTTGGTGGCTTATTACAGCCCCTTGCCAGTTTGGAATTTCCATTGGGAAGTGCCTCCAGTTACACATTGATTTTTGGGGGAGAAGTCAGCTGTCTTTCTGATGCTTGTACACTCCTTGTCTATGACACAAAATATTAGATGGAACAGAATGAGGATCTTTCCCCTATGATTCTTTCAAAGAGATGAAACACAAATCCCGCCCCCTCATTTTTTTTTTAACACAAGGGATTTGGGTAGGGAGAAATATGCTTCAGGGATTCTGATAAGCATTGATTAGATTCTCTTTACAAGCACTCATTTCAAAGTGCAGTGATCCAGAGCACCTTGTGCCTCAACAAGGTGTGAGAGATGAAGCAATGATTAAATTGAGACAGTTTCCATAGCACTGGAGAATGATAACAGTGCACGGGCATTGCACTTGTCACATTTTTTACAGCCATAATTCTTTTTCATCTGTACAATTTTCATCTGTACAGCTGAGAAGATGAAACTGGACACCGGTTCAACAGGCATCCTTATACCAGGAGAGATTGATCAATATCAAAGCAGCTGAAAACTCCAGATCAAAGCATCTGGCGATTTGATCATAATGTTCCCCAAACTTGCTCTACATTTAGGTAACTGCTTCTGTCAAAACAAAAGCCCCCTTCCACAAGACAATACCTGGTAACCCTCAAATACTGCAGCACTCAAGAGCCTGAACTAGATAGTGATTCAAGGAAAAGGCAAATGGGTGATGGACATGTTTAAAGTCTAACTGTCATGAAATGTATGCCTACCACCAGTTCAGTCTTTGACTTAAGCTCTTGCTGCTGGGAAGAAGTGTTCCACTGAGAAAGTAGCTGCTTGTGCCCCCCACCACACACACACTTAATACAATAGGGAAGCCATATGAAATGCAAAATACCCACCTCCTTTTGATACTCCTTTTAGTTCACCAGGATGGCCACCCTGCTTCCTACTGTGTAAATTCTGTACTGCTACAGAAGTCTATGGAAATTCTCAGTCATCCAGGTCATGGTTGTCCCTAAGGTGCTTTTTCAAGAGGCAACTGGACTTTCTGGTTTTTCTTTGAAGATGTTTTGCTTCTCATCCAAGAAGCTTCTTCAGCTCTGACTGAATGGTGGGGAATGGAAGGATCAAAGAAAAACCAGAAAGTCCAGTTGCCTCTTGAAAAAGCACTCTGGGTGCTACTAGGAAAGTTACCTTTGGAAAAGAATGGAATACCATGGATTAAGCTGTTGCATGACACTCTTCAAGCATGAGGGAAGATTTTGTTTGGGTTTTTTTTGGGAATTTTCTTCTGGGTGGCAGGGGAGGATTTATTGGAAAACAGTAATGCAGCCAAGCCTTCCAAGAATGCTGCACTATTATATTCTTTACAGTACAGATCCAATTTTACATTTTATTTAGTTACAAATATTTATATGCCACCTCCTCCCTGGAATTCTAATTTAATATCTTTTAATGAATGAAAAAGTCACAGCCCAGACCCTCACTATTTTATCCTCCACTTTGTGCCTTCTTTTGCTAGGAATTTCTCATTTCAGTGGAAATGACTCATAGTAGTTGGACTCCAGAAGCAGAGTCTGTTTTCTTATATATTTATTTCTTAGAAAGTGCCTTCTGGAGAAGATTGACCATGTTTTTACTATCGACCTGATCTGACCCAACATTTTTTTCCAACGCAATGTTGGGTCGAGGAATCATTACCTAGGTTTAATGCATCAGGGAGGAAGGACGGGGGGTTAGAGTGTATGTTACAATGCAGAAAGTCAGCAACTATGGGACATGAAAGTGATGGAAAGTTTGTTGAAAGTCCTTCTAAAGGTCATCTTTTCAGTAGTCTGTTTTTCTGTTCTTTCCTTGCACCTTCCTCCTGAACTCTTAAAACCTTTCCAGACTGTTAATTATATGCTTGTAATCTTTAAACACTTTGTAGATCATATTTGCAAATTCAGAGTTGTGACCTAGACCACAAAATTAATGAACATCACTGTGCAACTCTTGTCTGACTCACAGAGCAAATGGGTTTTAAAATGCATTTTTATTTATTTTTAGTTTTAGTTTTTAATTACATTTATATGCCGCCCTTCTCTGAAGACTCAGGTGACTTACAATTTGGGATACAACCCAGTGTGCTCAGCAATAGCCTTCATTCCATTGTATATGCCTGCTTATTACTAAGCGGCATTTTTACAAGGTCAGCTAATTGCCCCCAACAATCTTGGGTCCTCAATTTACCTACCCCGAGAGATGGAAGGCTGAGTCAACCTTGAGCCTGGTGGGATTCGAGCCTACAGCAGTTGTAGGCAGCTGGAACTTAAGTGCAGGCAATTAACAGCCTGAGCCACCCAAGGCCCTTTTAAAAGAAAAATCCTACTATATGGAGGGAAAAAGGTTCTTACTGGAAATCCTCAGGTAAAAAGCTTGGCAGCCATTAGCTGAGAATGCTCCAGTCTTAAATTTTTTGCATGAAGTATGGTTCTGATTTATATTTTCCTCTCCACCTAAACAGGGCCATTATTTTCTTCCTTTGAAGAGCCCTAAAGTGAAAGGTTTGGCATATTAATGTGATGTGTATGTGATGTGATAAAGGAGCAATCTGTGTGATATGGCTAGGGAAAGATTATATGGTAAATATAGAGTACAGATTATTAATTTTTGGCCAGAGTCTGAAAATCCATGAAATCCAACAACAGTAGATTCTACTGAGTAAAAGATTCTATCTTGTTAACATATTTCCATGCAAATAAGATCTGCATCTGTAACACATGGGGAGTTTCTTCTTCACCTTGATATCACCCATTTTTCCATTTATGAACATAAGAATGCAGAATGCTGTTCCTACAGTAGAAAGGGACAGAGTTAAGATGAAAATAATTATATAGCTGGATCTTGTTCTCCAGCAACTCAGACAACTAACTCTGATACTGCAAATCAGAGATAGTTATTCCATTTCCATAATGATCAGCCAGATGCCTACAAGAAGCCTTCAACAAGACATGACCCAAGGGTACTTTTTCAAGAGGCATCTGGATTTCCTTGTTTTTCCCTGAAGACATTTCACTCTCATCCAAGAAACTTCTTCACTTTTGACTTCAACAAGACAGATTTATAAAAACACCTTCTCACTGATGTTCTTCAGCAATGGGTAGTAATAGAATACTGTCTTTGGTAAGTATATAGCCATCATGGTTAGAAGCCATTGACAATTTTTTGTCTTCATCCAAGTTGATGATCATCGCTACATGTAATTATTCTTGTGATACAGTTTATCTTCACAAATACCAACCAATGAATAATACCAGTTTTGGGAAGCTGTGAATTCAAACATTGCAGATCAGTTTTAGCAATTCCAATCTAGTGGAGGTTTCCATGGTAGTTACAGTGCAGGCAGCTACCAGCACTGTTTTAGTGTTTGCCATCTGACGTGTTAGATGATTAGACTATTTTTGCCAGTGAGCAGAGAGTGCCCGTCTGTTTGGAAATGCTTTGTTGCTTTTTTTAAAAAAAAATAATGATAATCCTGGGGACATATGTTAGAATGTTCATAGTAAAACATGCCTGCGGGGAAAAGAAAGAAATGAAATGAACACAAATGGGGATGGGAAGTCCTATAAGTTCATAACATGACAGCTAGAGAACATATATATCTTGGATTATCAGGACATGAACACTGTCCATAAGTAGCTGCTGAAAAATTAGCAATTCCAACCCGGCAAAATACCGAGACAGGTTTTGCCCCTTCACTTTAAACTCGATCAACAGTTAAGATCAGTTAAGAGCTGCTGTGGGAGACGGTTGAAAATGTTTCAATTTTTTTTTATGCTAAGTGGGTATTATTGAGCAAGATAAAATATTACTGGAAACTCTGTGTAAAAATAAAAGACAAATGCAGATTAAATCAAAAAGCTAGTGACAGCAAGAACTGTTTCGGAAGATGGCAGTGTTTGTCTCATATGTACGTGCAGAACGTTTTCTCTATAAATAACAAAAAAAGATTGAGATGTTCTTTTAATCAAAGATATTGCACCATATATAGCATTCTGGAGAGGGGGGACCTCATTCAATACATAAACTCATTTAATATTGCAGAGGGACAAACTGCTGGATCATATTCAGACCAATGGGCAGCAACAATAAAAGTTGGAACAAGTAAAGAAGCACTAACAAAAAACATGGCTAAACTGCTAAACCAGAGTGGGCCCCTCTGTCAGTGGTTGACAGCTAGTTGGATTGGCCAGGGGGTAGCAAAAGAATAAGTAAGTCATATACAGCACTGAGTTTGGAGCCCTGTTGCTCGCCAGACAGGGACAGACAATAACACACTGCCTCAAAGAATTTCTCAGCCCTTTCTTAACCATTGTCTTACTATTCCAGGGAGCAATTTAATTGGGGGGAGGGGGAACAGAAATTTCAATTTCAACGTGGGGAAAATGTTTGCTTTGTTTTTTTTAAAACAATGGACATATAAAGAGACAGGACAGGACAGGACACGACAGGACAGGATAGAACCGGACAGAAGAACAAATTTTCCTGATGACTAGAAATTCTTGATCAGCCCTGGATCTTAATCAAAGTGGGGAACAAGCCAGAGTTGGAATTATAGTAAACTAATCAAATTGATTTGTAAAATTAATTGCAATGTTTGATTTAATTTAGAAAATCAACCCAATTTTATTTCAGTTGGCTAAAATCTCTCAGTTGGACTTGATTGGATTCAGATCATTAAAAAGCAGGAATATATAAGGAGAAAGTTGTCTAAACTGGGTCAAATAGGGCTGAATTAATCAAATGTACAGTATTCCATTTGATTTGATAATTTTTATAGTCCAAATCAGTCCAAACTGCTTTGTACCAACTACAGCATAAAATGTTGGCATTGGTCTACTAAGGATACCTAGTTCTTGCTTTATTTCTCTACCAGCACCCAATGGTGAAAAAGCACACCATTGTGATTTAGCTATTTTGATTGATTTCAGCAGGGCAATCCCAAGTTTTTAGTGGCCATATGTGGCCCAGAGCTATTTTAGGAGATATGATTTTATGAGTAGTAATGCCAGAAAAATAATTCATTAGTTTTTAAACTTCAAGGAAATCATATGATCAGAGTGGCAGGTTTTATTCATAATGTTATAGAAGAGGAAGACTTTTCAGGTATACAGGATCTGCAAGAGATGTCGAAGTCAATTGCTATGAAATTAGACTGATCTCCTAAGAAAATGTCCTTCACTGATGTGCCTTTTTTGTTACAATTTTATTCCTGTTTATTCTGATATTCTGACCCATCCCCATACAGGTGAAACTTGAAAAATTAGAATATCGTGCAAAAGTTCATTTATTTCAGTAATGCAACTTAAAAGGTGAAACTAATATATGAGATAGACTCATTACATGCAAAGCAGGATAGTTCAAGCTGTGATTTGTCATAATCGTGATGATTATGGTTTACAGCTCATGAAAATCCCAAATCCACAATTTCAGAAAATTAGAATATTACACACAATCAATAAAACAAGGATTGTACATAGAACAACATCGGACCTCTGAAAAGTATAAGCATGCATACGTACTCAGTACTTGGTTTGGGCCTTTTTTGCAGCAATTACTGCCTCAATGCAGCGTGGCATGGAAGCTATCAGCCTGTGGCACTGCCGAGGTGTTATGGAAGACCAGGATGCTTCAATAGCGGCCTTCAGCTCTTCTGCATTCTTCAGTCGCATGTCTCTCATCTTTCTCTTGGCAATGGCCCATAGATTCTCTATGGGGTTCAGGTCAGGTGAGTTTTCTGGCCAATCAAGCACAGTAATCCCACGGTCATTGAACCAGGTTTTGGTGCTTTTGGCAGTGTGGGCAGGTGCCAAGTCCTGCTGGAAAATGAAGTCAGCATCCCCATAAAGCTGCAGAAGAAAGCATGAAGTGCTCCAAAATCTCATGGTAGATGGTTGCATTGATCCTGGACTTAATGAAGCACAGTGGACCAACACCAGCAGATGACATGGCTCCCCAAATCAACACAGACTGTGGAAACTTCACACTGGACTTCAAGCATCTTGCAGTATGTGCCTCTCCATTCTTCCTCCAGACTCTGGGTCCTTGGTTTCCAAATGAGATGCAAAAGTTGCTCTCATCAGAAAAGAGGACTTTGGACCACTGAGCAACAGACCAGGTCTGTTTTTCTTTAGCCCAGGTAAGGCGCTTCTGACAACATTTGAAGCCCATGTCCAGGATCCGTCTGTGTGTGGTGGCTCTTGATGCACTGACTCCAGCCTCAGTCCACTCCTTGTGAAAGTCCCCAACACTTTTGAATGGCCTTTTCCTGACAATCCTCTCCAGGCTGAGGTCATCCCTGCTGCTTGTGCACCTTTTTCTTCCACACTTTTCCCTTCCACATAACTTTCTATTAATGTGCTTTGATACAGCACTTTGGGAACATCCAACTTCTTTTGCAATTACCTTTTGAGGCTTTCCCTCCTTACGGAGGGTGTCAATGATGGTTTTCTGCACAACTGTCAAGTCAGCAGTCTTTCCCATGATTGTGATTCCTACTGAACCAAACTAAGAGACCATGTAAAGGCTCAGGAACCCTTTGCAGGTGTTATGGCTTAATTAGCTGATTAGAGTGGGACACTTTGAGCCTAAAATATTGCACTTTTTTACAATATTCTAATTTTCTGATATTGTGGATTTGAGGTTTTCATGAGCTGTAAGCCATAATCATCACAATTATGACAAATCACGGCTTGAACTAACTTGCTTTGCATGTAATGAGTTTATCTCATATATTAGTTTCACCTTTTAAGTTGCATTACTGAAATAAATGAACTTTTGCACGATATTCTAATTTTTTGGGTTTCACCTGTGTAAGAAACTGCCATTACAAGAATGGAAAGAGAAATGTGATCCTGAAAATGAATCAACAGAGGAAAAATCACCTTAAGGGCTACTAATGCTAGGTGGCAAAACTGTTACAAAAAGGGCATTTGATGGATGCTCAGTAATTGGAACTATTATGCAGGCCAGATCAGATGGTCTTTTTTAAGCTAATGATAAATGTCATCTTTGCTGGTAATAATGATAGTGTAATGTCCATATCAAGACAAGCTGTGTTACATTTCTAATATAGCAAAGCAATTTCTGATGGTTGATTATGACCCAGTAGGAGATCCAACTTCTGATTCCAAATAATAGCTTACCAGCTGTGGGAGAAAAGTAATATAGAAATCTGTATTAGGCTTACTGTGGCAATGAGTGCATCACTGCAAAACCCACATAGTCAGCCCCATTACCCTTGTTCACTACATAACAAGGTAAAATGAACTAATTTATTGCCACAATCACAGCTCATGGATCTGACCTCCCACAGTCAATGCTTCAGTATCGTAAGCATTTCCTTTGCTCATGGTGACCATTCATACCTTAGTTGCTTCCCACTGGGATTACTGCAAATGGACTTGACATGGAGCTGCCCTTGAAAATCATTTGGAAGTTATAGGTCCAGAATATAGTGGTGCAGGCAGCTTTTGACATTTTGTTGCACCCACATTACAACACTGCTCTGCTGCCTGAACTGGCTTTCAGTGGGCTTCTGGATGCAATTCAAGATGCTGATTGCTATCTATAAAGCCCTACATGACACGGAGCCAGCTTATTTGAGGAACTGCCTTTCTTCTTCCTGTTATTTCTGCCTTCCTCATCAGTTCTAGCAGAGAAGGTATTTCTGAAAACCTTCCATTAGAGACAGGCATCTCGTTGGACTTGGGAGTTGTGGTAGCATCTGCCCAGTAGAACAACATCCCTTTGGAAATCTATATAGTTTTCTGTAAGACATTGAAGTTCTGCCTGTTCCCCTAGGCATTTGATTTACAGTAGTGGGTTAGGCAAGTTCTGTTTATTAAAGTTGTCTTTATAAATTGGGATTATCATTTTAATATCGGATATTGTGGTTTAAGTTGTGGGATTGTTGCTGTTTCAAATTTGCATGCTGCCAGAGTCTCTGTTGAGAGATTTTGGGGGGGGAGGGAAAACATATAAATAATATCCAGCAATAAATGTGTAAATCATATAAATAAATACATTTTATAGAGTTTGGATTTTTTTATTCCAAAGCTGATTCTGTAGATGTTTTCATACAAATATACAGTACATATTATACTATATAATAAATAAGTAAATATTCTTCAGACATGATCTAAGGAATTGGGGAGGTTTAACTTGAGAAAAGTTTCCTTTTATAAGACAGAACTGCAAGCACCTATCTATCAAATCTCTGCAATGTGCTGTTCATAAAATTGGTGGTAGGAATATTACACCTGCTCATGTCCACTTATAGGAATCCCAATTAGCTGATACTTTTGGAAAACGAATCTCTGACTACAATCATGCAAAAATTAAAACAATAAGTTCTGTGTACGCAACTTGAAGTACAACATGAAGTGCACAATATAAATCCATGCCAACCAGAAGGATGAACAGGATGCAGGCCTTATACCCATTACTAGAAGGGTATTTCTCAGCTTGGGTACTCTTGCAATATATGGACTAACTCCTAGAATTCCCCATCCAGCAGACCTATTGCTAAAAATTCTGGGAACTGAAGTCCCCATATCCAGAAATTGCCAAGATTATAGAATTTTGTACCATAGTATTCCACAATTTGCCTTTCTAGGAGTATAATGCCTGTCATATCAATATGCATGCCTACTACTCTAGAATGAAAGTAGAGTGTGTTAGATTTGAATGAAGAGTCAGACGCGGAGTGCTTCAGTGAAGAGTTTATTAGTGACTGCAGCTCACAACAGACCCGACTTGGCTGGTCTGTGGCTGCTACTTATAGCCAGCAGCCGCAGTTGCCAGCCAATCAGAGTGCAGGGTTTTCCCGCACTTTTTAAACCAATCATTTCTGACATTTTACAAGAACAGTTCAAACTTAACCAATGACATTCAAACCTGCATACATAACACCCCTCCCCACTAGATTCAGTCCATACTCAAACCCCAACCTATCTAATGTATTCTTTTAAATAGGTGGGGCTCTTACGTGTACGTTGAGACCTTTGTGGTTCAGAAGTTTTAACGTTCTCACCCAGTGAGAGGGGAAATGTGTCTGTTGACATTTCCCTAGTTGGACTTCCTGTGAAAGAAGACCCTGTTTGATTGTTAGAATCTGGTCTCTCCTCCCAACCCATCTCCAGCCCAATGTCAGCACGTGATGTGCAATCTTCCACTTGTAAGGATGGATTTTGGCATTGTGACAGGTTTTGGGATGGTTCCTGTCGTAATGGCTTGTTACACATGGGGTTGATTCTTGTTTGCTGATTATCCTCATGTTCCTCCCCTCCCCCTAGAAAAGCATTAGGTATGGGAACTAGAGAGGAACAATTGCGATGTTCCTGAGGTAACCTGGATCTAAGCTGATCAATGTGCCTGCTCCAGAGGACTCCATCCTCTGTTTGTACCCTGTAAGAACGAGGGCCTGTGATTTGAGTTATTTCAGCAGGAATCCATGAAGGTTCACCCATAAGGTTCTTAGCATAAACAGAATCACCCACACTGAACGTGCGAACTTTGCTAGTGGAATCTAGTGGTGCGTTGGGTGTGTAAGTGGGATGAAGGCGGTCAAGGGAAGACCTAAGTTTCCTACCCATCAACAACTCTGCTGGGGATAAGTTAGTTGATGGGTTAGGAGTGATGTGCTGAACACTAAGAAGTTTTTCAACTTTCTCAGTGATGTCCCCAGGACCCAATTGCTGAAGCTTTTCCTTGGTAAAACGTACCATGCGTCAGCCCGCCGTTAGCTGAAGGGTGCCCAGGGGCTGTCAGGGCATGTCTGATACCCAGTTGTGCTAGATAGGATTCAAAAGGGTTGGATGTAAATTGAGGGCCATTGTCAGAGACAAGAACATCAGGTAACCCGTGGGTTACAAAAGCTTTTAAGCTGCTTGATGACAGCATCAGTTGTGGTGGATGCCATAGGGATTACCTCTAGCCATTTGGAATATGCATCTACTATAATAAGGAAGGTGTGCCCTCTGGTAGGGCCAGCGAAATCAATGTGAATCCTAGACCATGGGCCCCTAGGACATTCCCATTCCTGTTTGGGGGAGAGGTGGGGCAGGCCTGACTACCTGACAGTTGGGACAAGATGCAACCCAGTTTTCAACCATTTTGTCAATACCTGGCCACCATACATAACTCCTGGCCAATCCCTTCATCCTTACAATACCAGGATGACCCTCATGTAGCATTTCCAAAACCTCCCTTTGCAGTTTTGCAGGAATAACCACCCTGTTACCCCACAAAATACATCCTCTTAATACAGATAATTCAGTTTGCCTGGATTTAAAAGGTTGGGCAAGGTGAGGTAGATCTTGAAGAGGCCAACCTTTCTTAATCCAGCCTATAATAGGAGCCAATAAAGTGTCTTTGGCAGTCTCTCTGGCAATTTCAGCAGCGTGTACTGGAAGCTTGGCAACAGTTTCTAGGAAAAAGGTGTGTGCCTCAGGTTCAAAGTCCTCCTTGTGACAAGGAAGTGGGCAACGACTCAAGGCATCAGCATGTCCAATGTCCTTGCCAGGCTTGTGGATAAGTTTGTATGAATAAGCAGCAAGAAATTCAGTCCACCTCAGCATTCTTGGTGACAGGATAATGGGTGTAGGTTTGTCTCCTGCCACAATGCCTAACAAAGGTTTGTGATCTGTGACAATGGTAAATGTTCTCCCATATAAATACTCATGAAATTTCTTGATAGCTGCAACAATTGCCAATGCTTCCTTGTCCAATTGGCTGTAATTCCTCTCTGCTTTGGTCAAGGTGCAGTAAAATGCAATAGGGGCTTCCTCCCTGGGAAGCCTGTGGCTCAAACCCCCCCACTCCAAAGGGGATGCATCACAAGTCAGTACAACAGGTAAATTCTCAGAGAACTGTATGAGTACAGCATCAGACGTGATTAGTCTTTTAATACTGTTAAATGCTGATTGTTCTTTCCTGCCCCAGACCCAAACAGACTTTTTGTCAAGCAATCTGTGTAATGGTTCTGCAATGGTTGCCTTCTGAGGTAGGAACATGTGGTAAAAGTTAATAAGTCCAAGGAAGGCTTGCAAATCTGTTTTGCATTTTGGTCTAGGGGCTTCTTTGATTGCTTGAACCTTGGCATCTGTAGGGTGGATGCCATGCTTGTCAATCATATAGCCCAAGAACTCAACCTTGTCAGTTCTAAGAGTGCATTTTTCTTCCTTGACTTTTAACCCCGCTTTCTTGAATCTGGTAAGGACTTCTCTGAGTCTCTCTTGTAATTGAGTGTCATTTTCAGCAGAGATTAACACATCATCAAAGTAAGGCACTACCCCTGGCAGTCCTTGGAGCATCCTTTCCATAAGGCTTTGGAAGATGCCTGGTGCCATGCTTACTCCAAACTGTAACCTTTTACATTTGAAGGCACCTCTATGAGTCACAATGGTTTGGGCCTCTGCAGTGGCATCATCAACTGTTAGTTGTTGATATGCCTGGGCCAGATCCAATTTGGCAAAGACTGTACCCCTGCCAAGTGAATGTAATAAATGATGCACCACTGGAACTGGATATGCTCTGTTGAAGTGCATGGTTCAATGTCCTCTTATAGTCCCCACAGATTCTCACTGACCCATCAGTCTTGACTGGTGTGACTATGGGTGTCTCCCATCTGGAGTGGTCAGGGGGCTCTAAAACTCCTTGAGCTATTAGTTTATCTAATTGTGCATCAATTTTTCCTTTAAGGCAAATGGGACCCTTCTGGGCTTTAAGCGAATTGGGGCACCTTGGGATCTAGGTTGAAAGTGATAGGGGTCCCCATATACTTGCCCAATCCGTTGCTGAAGACCTCTAGAAACTCTGACTTCAGGGCCTCCTCCCATTCAGTGTTGCTCATGTGATTGATGCCAGTCACCTCAATGCCTAGTGGATTGAACCACTCAAGTCCCAGCAAGCTTGGGCAGTCCTTGTCCACGATGGTCAGGGGCAAATGTTTGGTGTGGCCTTTGAACTTCACGATGAATTCTCTTGTTCCAACTACTGGAATCTTGTTCCCTTGGTAGTCTTTAAGAGTCAGTGCTTGCTTCTGGAAATGCTTCTTCTGAATGTTGGGAAGTAGCCTGTGAATAGTGTCCCATGACACCATAGATAAATAGGAGCCTGAGTCCACTTCCATTTGGCAAGGCCTTCCTTCAATTAGTACCTTCACATGTACTTTTCTGCTTCTTAAGGGTGAAGAATGACCAATGGTGACTGTTTGATGAGTTTCATTCTTCCCTTTTGCTTCTGTATTGCACCCCATTTTCTCACTGAAGTTGTTAGGCTTGAAATCTTTGTCAGGAAACTTCTTTCTGCTTGGTGGAGTTCTGGATGATTTGCAGACTCTTGCTAGGTGACCTCTTTTGTCACAACGTAGGCAGATGGTGTCTAAAAACTTGCATTCAGTGCGGGGGTGCCCCCCCCAGCCTCTGCAATAAAAGTCTTTCCTCTTTCTTCTAAGGTCTTTCCTTTTCTTCTCCATTCTGAGTCTATAAATTCCTTCCTCCACCTCACTACAGTCTGAATCAGAATCTATTTGCTCACAATGGGTTGTTGTGGACTTTTCCACATCAGAATGGCTTGAGGCCTTGTTAATTTTCTTCATGGCTGCCGCTGAGGACTTAGTGGCTTCTGCTGAGGAGGCCTCTTCTATGGCCTCCTTCAACGTGATCTTAGGTTTTAATAACAATTTGCTCTGAAGCACCTTGTCTTTGAGGCCTAGGACAAACCGATCGCGCATGGCCTCCTCCAAGCTGTTAAACTCGCATGCACCCCCAATGTCTCTTAAGCTTGCCATGAAGTCGTTAACGTTTTCGCTTTCCCCTTGATCCCAACGGTAAAACTCGTGTCTCTTAATGAGGCACGATACTTGTGGGCATAATGGGCTCTTAAAAGCTTTTCTAAATCAGGCCATTCCATTACCTTCATGTCTGCAGCTCCCGCCAATGCCTTCGCCATCTTGAAGACTGCTGGACCGCAGTGCATAAGAAAGACCGCCCTCTTCCGCTTCTCGGAGATGTCGGCGAGGTCATTTCCTTCCAAATACATTTGGAAGCGATCCGCATACGATTCCCAGTCTTCTGCTGCCGGATCGAACGGAGCTGGGGGGGTGTTCAGTGCAGCCATCTAGCTCTTCTGCTTGTCTTCCGTCTTTCTCTTCAGGGGAATCCCACCTTCGTCACCAGTGTTAAGTTTGCATGAAGTCAGATGCGAAGAGCTTCAGTGAAGAGTTTATTTAGTGACTACAGCTCGAATGGACCCAAATTGGCTGGGCTACGGCTGCTACTTATAGCCAGCAGCCGTAGCTGCCAGCCAATCAGAGTGCAGGATTTTCCCGCACTTTTTAAACCAATCATTTTTGACATTTTACAAGAACAATTCAAACTAAACCAATAACATTCAAACCTACATACATAACACCTCTCCTAGCTTCCTGTTCTCCATAATAATAATACAGATAAGAAGGGTAAGGTTTCTCTTTCCTGGAGATACAGCTTACCTCTTAAAAAGCTTTTTTTCTAAACTTTTATTTCTATCAATGGGGTGACTAAAAGACAGAGTGGGGTGGAAAGGAGTATTTTTCCACTGTTTCAGTAAAAGCATTTACGGAGTCATACTTTGGGATATTTACAAATCCTTTTATAGCAAATTAATTGCTTTGGGACATTTTAGACTGATCACTTTACCTGGCTATTAAACCTTCTTTGGATGGAATGGAAACAATGTGCTCTTTGCACTGCTTTATGGACTATGACTGGGTAAACACCAAGATGGCTAAATTGTGTCAAAGGGGAACGTGCTCACCTTAAGAACTTGGGACTAAGGCGGCTTCCAGCATTTGATCTGAGCCACTGCCAGGAAAGGCAAAGCAGCCACATCTGAACTACAGCAATGCCACCCCCCCCCCGCATTTATTTTTATTTTATTGATTTATTTGATTTGTCAATCGCTTACAAAATAATAGGTATAAGTATAAACATGAGTAAGAATACAGAAAATAGGTACCCATCCCCTTGCAGATTAACTTCCTAGGAAAAGAAGGCCCTTCCTCAATCAAAGTTCCCAGGGTGTTTTAGTTCTTTCTAAGTACCAGACAGACACTAGAGAGGCTCCTTTCCAACTACTGTAGGCTCGAATCCCACCAGGCTCAAGGTTGACTCAGCCTTCCATCCTCTCAGGGTAGGTAAATTGAGGACCCAAGATTGTTGGGGGCAATTAGCTGACCTTGTAAAAATGCCGCTTAGTAATAAGCAGGCATATACAATGGAATGAAGGCTATTGCTGAGCACATTGGATTGTGCTCCAAAATTGTAAGCCGCCCTGAGTCTTCGGAGAAGGGCGGCATATAAATGTAATTAAAAAAAAAAAAAAATTTCTATTTCATTTCCCCTTTCTGCTCCTCTTTTTCCATTTTCTCTACCCAATGGTAAGCACCATTTTCAATATGCATGGGGTTTTTTTTGGTGGATCTTTCCTCATTTTAGGGTGTGGAGGGGATAAGGAAATGAAGCACTCTTGCTGATATTTCCACTTTTTCCTATATTTGATTGCAGTTTGGCTACTCAAAGATCCATATTCAACTTACTATCAGTACGTATGTCCATTACCATGACATCAGAATAATGATAACTGCATTGTGATGTCATGTTTGAAAAATGCAATTATGTATTTGAGGCTTGATGGCTTGTAAACATATTTTAACAAAAAAAAATAGTCTCTGAGGTTGGCAGGGGATATAATAATATCTTTGACAATACAGAAAGGGCAGCAATTGACTGTAAAGTCCATTGTTTTATGCTGGAGTTGTGAGATCTTTTTTTTTAATGAATTGGGTATGTTAAAAAGTACTACATGCCATTTAAGAGGGTTTTTTTGTTTGTTGTTTGAAATCCATTAAAAAGGAAAAAAAGCCAACCACCAAAAACCATAGCTTTTTTACAGACTCCCCACATCCTAATACAGAAACTATTCAAGTACAGTTTTTGCCTAAATTGGAATGGAAGTTACTCTTTTTCTTTTGGGGCCACATGAAGCATTTTCCTAATGTTGCATTGAGGAGCATCTTGGGAAACTTCTTTCATGTCCCTCTGCCATCTCTTCTTTTTACTTCAAATACCTGCACCCTCATGCTTGGTGCCCTATTTTTGAAAACATCTCAAACCACAGCCAAAATTTGCAAGTTTCTTTGTAGGTGAGAAACAGAAGTGGAAAGGAACTTAAACAGGTTTTGATATAAACAACACTAGGTAAATAAGCTTCAGATTTTGGAATTATATTGAGGAAAGCATTGATAACTTTGAAAAAGCCCTTCCCTGTCACTCCAGGTCCTCTGTTCAGAGCTGTCATTGTGTTTTTCCTTGGAGATTAATATTTGAAAGATAAAGAGGCAGATTAGAAATGGTTGTTTGCTCTGTTTAAGCAAGAGTCACCTTGTTCTGTTAAATCACCAGGATGAAAAGGAAAAAGAAAAGAAAGAAAGGGGAGAGAGGGAGGGAGTAAGGTGAGTCAACTTCCCAGGTAGCAAGATAGGAGCCACTTCAGTTCTCTGTGTTCTCTTTTAAAAATGCAGAAACACACAATTCAGGGGGAAAAAAAAACCTTGCCCTTGAAACAGTCTAACTTCCTATAAAAAACATGAACAACCACTTCTAGTTTCCAACAGGAAGTATGGGTTAATTCAGATGTGAAGAGGAAGTTTAATTTCCTGCCTCCCCAGGAGTTAGTAGCATTAACCTTCCTGTCTTTCAAAGAACCTCACTGAAATAGCAATTGAAAACATGATGCCTGAAACTGAGCAAGTCATACTTGACTGTCGTGTGCCATTGAAGTATGGAGGAGTTCTAACTGAAAACAGAAACCAACAGAAAGTGCAGGCTAGACAAGGCATGGGGACAACGTACAATGTGGAAATTCATGCCTTGTTTCACTCCAGGTCTGGGTGCATGTGTGAAAAGGGCTAAAGAATCACTGGCCTGGAAAAGGGCTTCACAGGCACCCCTTCTCCCCATTTAATGCAGGAAATTCTAGAGCTACAGCATTTTCATCAGATGCTTAGGCTTCTTTCCAAAAACCTGGAGTAAGGAAGAGCCCACCCACTCTGCAAATCATTTCTTCCCTTCTTAAACTGCTCTTATGGAAGTTCTCCTAACATTTAACCCAGTTCCAATAATGCAACCCCAAAAGTCTTGTATTATGAGACAACAGAGAATTTTTTCTGTGATTAGAAGAGTCCTTGTTATTCCTTGTAATTCCTTGTAATTCTAATTAACTTGATTCCAATGTAGTCATTTCTTTCTTCAAACTAACAGAATGAATTCCTTTAAACCATCTTCTTTAGGGACAGCAAACTATATATTTATTGACTGCACAATTTCCATATTCTCTATGGGAAGTACATTGCCCGAAAATAGGGCTACACATAAGATGGATGAAAGTACAGTATCCTGTGAATGTTACTTCTTGAGACCTGGATAGTACTGTTCTGCTAATGTAGCCTAAAACCGCATTAGCCTTTTTTGCAGCTGCATCTCACTGTTCATTATTTCATTTCCTATATTTCATAGGGCTTGGGGGTTGCTATCTTGAACCCTAAGCTTCCCCTATGGAATTCTGTCTAGGAATTAAGGGTGGAGCCCAGGTGAACATGAATCAGTGCAAACTTAGAACCAGAGAAAAGGAACCTTGTTTTTCTTTCCATGAGACTTATGCAATAAATCAACATCACAGAATTTTCTCGAGAAAAAAATTCTTTTTTACAGAAATTTCATTGTTTGCTTTATCAAAACAATTTCCTCAAAAGGGATTTATACAGAGCAATTAGAAAGAGTTTCCTCTGTCTTTAAAAATATTCTCATCCCATTTTTCTCTATAAGGAAAATGTATTCTTTAAACATTTAATGAAAATATTATAGATTTACATTGTGGATTATTTTTCACATTGCATTAAAGCAAGGACAAGCTTAGGGAAGCATAGATAATGTTCATTTGAAGGCCTCTGGGGCATGAGTAGTTTTGCAATGCCAGCCCCAGGAGGGAATGCATTTTTTTTCTTTTTTTAATTACATTTATATGCTGCCCTTCTCCGAAGACTCAGGGTGGCTTACAATTTTTGGGATACAACCCAATGCGCTCAGCAATAGCCTTCCTTCCATTGTATATGCCTGCTTATTACTAAGCGGCATTTTTACAAAGTCAGCTTATTGCCCCCAACAATCTTGGGTCCTCAATTTACCTACCCCGAGAAGATGGAAGGCTGAGTCAACCTTGGGCCTGGCGGGATTCGAGCCTACAATAATTGTAGGCAGCTGGAACTTAAATGCAGGCATTTAGTAGCCTGAGCCACCAATTTTAGCCTTCGGGAAAGAGAGTTTAATGGATCAGATAGTGTGCTATATCACAAGAACGTTTAATGTATCAACATTTATCTTTTATTTAGCAAATAGTTTTATTTTATTTATTTATTTATTTAGTCAAGCGATTATAAGATAACAGGTATAAGTATAAACATAGTTATGAATACATGAAATGGATACATATAAGAAAAATAAAACAAAAAATAAAAAAAACAATAGGACAGGGATGGTAGGCACGTTGGTGTGCTTATGCACGCCCCCTACAGACCTCTTAGGAAAGGGGTGAGGTCAATAGTAGACAGTCTAAGGTTAAAGTTTCACCTGCATTATTTATATCTACCTGGCCAAATCCTAGATAGAAGGACAACTGAATTAATTGGGGCTTTATTTTGATTAATCAGGTTCAGAAGTCTGCTCTAATCAGACAGTTTTAGTGTCCAAAGACCACTCAAAAGTTTGAGCTATGTTTTTTCCTACAGACATCCAACCAACTTCCTTGGCTGAGCACTTGCTATCTACGTGTCAGTGTTCAGAAAGAGCAACAGGAAAATATTTCTGCCTTATGGTTACAATAAGGATAGGATTGTTCACATGAGACTACTGAGTTCTATATTTATCCTGTCTCTAATTTGTCTGGATCATAAATGCTTTAAGTGTGCCTTATGCATTTAAACTGAATATGCATTAATGTATTACATCCAACCAAGTTACAAAGGACTCACAGCTGTGTTACGCTGCATAAGTTTCCCATACTAAAGATATGAAACTAGCACAAATAAACAGCATTCCCTCCCACTTGATTGATTTCGCCCCTCTCAAGTTGGAACAATTAAATAATCATCCTGAAAAATTATTACATTTTTATTCTACTTTTTTCCTATCTTTCTTCTAAGACACATATTGCAATGTTCTGTTCACATATAATAATAAAGAGAGAGGGAGGGAGAGAGAAAGAGAGAGAGAACACATTGCACGAAGCCACAATGTAGTCTGGTTTTCACTTAATATGTTGTGTCGTGCTGCCAATAGAGATTGTAAGTGTAGTTGGGTTTTTGGTATTTTCTGAGCTCTTCCTGCAGATGTTTCCTTACCAAGCTAGGTAACATCACCAGTGCATGGAGGAGTGCTGTTTGCTGACTGTTTATATGGGAGAACTTGTCCTACCAATCCTGACTGGGGTATTATTTCCTTGATTGCTTTGTGGGTGGGGTATTGTTTTTTCTTTGATTGTTCTTATTTATCTAGTGCTGGATCCTGCTTATCTGAGTACTGGTTAATAGGTGGTGCAATGAGGAAGAGTATATTTAGGTCTGTTTACCTCTTTCCTTGATCTTAGTTTGCTTTCTTTCTTGAATGGCTCATAGATGGAACTTATCTCAATTATCTGTTATTTGTTAACGGCTGATTCATCTAAGTGCCATGCTGTAGAAATTCTGAATCTGACTTGTTCTGAAACTATGGTTGAACTTGTGGTTGAACTATGTGGGGCAACAGGCAAAACTGAGAAGACACATCCACAAACACCAAGCCATGGTTAGAAGACATGATGAAAACTCCTGAATCTCATAATATACTGACAATAAGTTTTAAGCTGGGGATGGGGGAGTTATAGAATTTTCCACTCAAGAAACAATTCACGTTTTTCCCCTCTTTTCTTAATGTATTAAATATGCTGTGCCTTTCAGGAAATTGTTGAAGTCTTGGTTGCCTTCCTAGGCCTTGGAGACTGTGTTTGTGAAGTCTTCTTTTCCATTTCGGTTTGTTTGATTTAACTCAGTTTGGTTCTTTATTGTTCTTCTCATCTGTTGTATTTTTCTTTTAATAAATTGGTTTTCAGTTGTAAGCTATCCAGAGTTGTTTGGAAATTGGGTGGCCAAATAAATAAATAATAGGCTGCAACATGCTTTCTGATTGATATTGCTAGGAATCCTCTGTGGCAATTACAGCTTAAATGTAATTGAACTCAGTGTGGCATAATTTTCACTAGACATTCATAAAATTACATTGTATATTTGCTCCTGAGGAAGTCTCAATTCTGTATGATATACTTTCTATAAAAGCACACAGCAGGTACATATGCATTTTCTAAGCCAACTTTTATCAGTTGTACTCTGAAAATAATTTGTTGTCCAATTTGGAGGAGCATGATTCTTTTTATTTGGATCAACTAAAAAATAAGCAATCTCTTGTGTTTTTCAGTATTTCTCATGGCAGATGATGTAAAAAGAAACAATGCAAAAAAGAAAATGAAGAACTGTGGGCCAAAAAAGTATGTAACTAGGCGAGCTAATAGAATGCTTGTAACTGAGTCTCCTCCATCATGACTGAGTCATGACAAATTTTATGTAGCAATCCTACCTGCTCTCTGGGTTTGACAGCTTTCTTTTCTTTGTCTTTACCTCACAGGCAGAGTAGCAAATTCAACCAGAGTTGATTCAAACAAAATAACCTCTGATTCAGCACTATTTCCTTTAAAAATTTTAACATATGATTCTACAAATCAGATGTTAATATAATAATTGTAGATAGAATTCAAAATGAATTACTTGCACTTTAAAAATAATATAAATGAAATTATAACATCCTACATTAGCCTCAGTGTGACATTATTACAACCTTTTCTCTACCCAACTCTGTTTTATTAGTAGTGGGAACTTGTAGGCCTCTAGAGATTGCTGAACTGCTATTTTCAGAATTCCTGATCATAATTTGGTGGGCATTGGAGTCCCAATAGGGACATCACAAGCTCCCCACAGTTGCTATATCATATTATGATAGAATTGAGGCAGGATATTTAGACCATCCACTTTTGGAATTGAGAATGCAAACCTCCACATGAAAGCATCTCTGAAATTTTTTCAATATGTCCGCTTGTTAAAGGATGCCATGGGGAAAAACATTTCCCCTGATCATTAGTTCTACTGTTGAGCTACTGTAATTCTACAGTTGAACCTTACTGTTAAAGACTTTTTCCAAATATTCAACTAGAATCTACCTTCTGAAATTTAACATGATTGTTCCATATCTGACAATATGACTCAACAAACACTGGTTGGTTGTGTGTGCGTGCATGTGTGTTTGTGTGTAACATGCCTTTGGATACTTGAAAAGTACTATTATATCTCTTTTCGGTCCTTTTTCTCTAGGCTAAACCCACTTTGTTCCTTCAAGTCTCTGTTTACAGCACTTATGGGCTCCTTATCACCATCATTGCCTTCCTTCCTTCCTGTTGCAGTTTACTGTCTTATGAAATACAGAAGGAATTTGTATTGGTGTGGTATGGTATTATATTATGCAGTGTCTTGTATTTTTATAATTCTTGTTTCTTTGTGACAACTGTTCATTTCACTTTGGTAAATTAGTCAATTCATTTTCTTGCTTCTAACAAATATTATGAAACTCTGTAAGTTTGAAATATTTCAATGGAAGCTCCTGTAACTAAGCAAGGATGACCTCTGTAATTAAATGGATGCCTTGTGGACTTCACTTCTGTACAGACAAAATTCAGCAGTGGACCTTGCTCTCTTTATTAAGATAGGATATGGAAAAAGAGAGTTTCTCTCTACCGGCACCAGTTTTGAACTCTAAAGTCCAGACTTTGTCATTATCTGCCAAAGGGGAGTGCAGGGCTGGCTTTCAGGAGAACTGTAAATATTGCAGACTAGCAAACTGTAAACTTGTCTTGCATGTCTAACAAGTTAAAAAGGAGCAGAATGCATTCCAGCTGGCATCCTTGCAAGCCTTCAGACTGCAGCCATTTATTCAAGGTAAAAGGAAGGAGAAGGAGCAGCAAACGAGAGTAGCAACAGCCTGAGTTTACCACTGCAGGGTGCTGGCAAACAGCAGACTTCTAGGCTTTGTACAGCCAATAAATCCCTTTTAAAAATCGTACTTTCTTGCTTTGCAGCTGAAGCTGTTCATGCCGTACATCTCTAAGAAGCCAAATCCAGACCAAGTGTGTAGTCCACAGCAACCTGAGCTCATTGGTAATGTTGGCATGGTACCATAAGTATTGTTCCTCAGATTTCTCAGCTTAGTTTATGTGTTGGGTTGAACTACTTTCAAAACCACCACCACCACCCTCTCTCTCACACACACACACACACACACACACACACACTCACAAATGCACCACAGAGTGCATAACGAAATGGCTAAGATAACTGCTGACTGTTATCTTTTCTTAAACTGTCACTTTGATGTATTGTAGGAAGTGAAAAAGGAAGTGGTCATCTCTGCACTGCGATCAAGAACACAGCTGTATATCCCACCTAGCTAAAAATAATAATAAATCTGGCCTAGTACTGTACTGCAAATGCCATTTTAATTTTCTCCAGTGTCCTAAGGAGTATTATATCAGGACCATTAAAATGTTGGTTGACTTGGTTTCAGATGTTGTGGAGTTCACTTAAGATACTGAGGAAGTACAATCTCTGGATTATAGAGGCAATAAGGGCATTGGATAAGACTGCATCTGAGTGGCCTCTCCTCATTTGCTGTGAAATGATAAAAGAGACATCTAAAATAAAGTGGATGAAAACAAGGAGCATATATGACTGGACATGGGCATAGGTTCTGATCTGAATCTATACCATGATGGTAAAAATGGTAAAACACGGCATAGAACAAGTTCAAAGAAATCCTAAATTATATTGCAAGTCATTATCCCAGACAGCTCTTTGGATTCCCAGCCAATGCACAACTCCAAGCTAAAATGGATGTGTTTTTCCCCCCTGAAAAATAGAAAGTCAGAAGATCACCTTCCCCAAAAGAGTGCAGTTCATATTTTTAAAAAGTGTTCTTAAATGGCATTTTGCAGATCCAGTAAAGGTGGAGAACTATTAGGGTGACTTAGTCTGAGACATACCAGCTGAACTGAGGTAATCCTGTGTTTTGCACACCAACACAAGGGCTTAAGTTGCTGGGCTTGTGATCAACACTAAAACAAGTTTTTAATTCTCCACATTATTTTTTCCCATAGCATTGTTATGAACATGATTAATCTTTTGGGATCTATAAACTGGGTTCTTTCACAATCACACTTTGGCAACCACAAACATTATCTTCAGGCTTTCCAGAGCACAAGGAGAAAGGAAATAGTTTGTTACTTTTGGCAGAAAAGTTATGTATTCTTCTAGGCAAGAGAGAGCTAGAATACTTCCATAATGACTGAATGAATTCTTCTGCAAGTCTGAGACTATTTTGATTTCAGCCCTATACCAGTGCCAGACACCTTTAAAGGTGTCTTTCACTTCAGCACAATTAATCCTCTGCTTCTCCAGAAAGTCTTTTTTTGAAGTAAACTATTTTATTATACTGAACAACAGCAACAGCAGTAACAATAACATGGAAATTACTTTATATCTATGCTTCCAGAAGGAAGCAAACACTACTTTACCTCTAGCTGAAAAGTCTATTCAAGTGGGACAGTTTGCAGAAGGAGAACTGGGAAGTTGTGGATTTTGTCTGAAAATTTAGACAAACAGTTGAATAATGCCTTCATTATGAAATAAGAATCCAGGAGGAAAGTTTAACCATATCCTAGTTTAGTTTCCCAAGTCATGTATTTTATTCTAACTATAGATTTTTGTGCCACTGTACACATTTTGTATGTTTTCATTTTTACATAAGAAGAAGCAGCCTAATAATGAAGATGTGTTTCTAGTTTCAAAATCCCCAAAAGCTTGCCAGTGCTTGGAAACTGTAAAAAGTGTAATTCAAAACATCTGGTGAACACCAACACTCCTAGGAATCTTCCATTGGTTGCTGTGCTGTATTTTTATATATACAAAAGGTTAATCATTCCTGCTCCCCTTTATGTTTTCTGGATTGCTCCATACCATTAGGAATAGATTTAAAATTCACATGGCTACAAAGATCATCATCTCTGAAATTCAATAGAGAATTATTTATTTAGAGGGCTAGTAACAATTAAAAACATTTAAAAAACATAAAAATAAGCAAAGAACCACATAATACCAGGAACAATAACTCATATATCACATATTAATGACTCCTTCAATTTGAGTAATTATGGAAATAATAAGTATTATGAATTATGAAACTCTTGTTCACAGCAACCATTCTACCAAGTGAGGAACACAGAAGAAAAAAACCACAGTAAAACTAACAACAAATCCAGATTTGTTACCAAATGTGTCCCCCAAAAGGAAGGTTGCTTGGGTCTTTCCTGAAGATACCTCTACATTATGGCTCCCTGGGCTGCATCTTGACACATTCCAAGGCAAGACAATGTTCATTTCTAGTTTAGGCATGAGATAAAGTTTTTGATATTTCCTAATTAAGAATTAGAAAGAGGGGATGCATGACTGGGCTACAGTTGAGTCTTGTTCTGCACTGAGAATGGACTTTGAGTCAAGGAAACATCTAGTCTTTGCTAGAAGATTCTCAACACCTGGTCACTTTTAGGTTGTTCTGCCTACCTCAAGTAGTGGTGGCTGAGCACTCCTTGCTGTCTGACATGCCGCATGGAGGTAGTAGGATTCCCTTGGGCTGAATGGACCAAGCTCCAGTTGCAGGTTAAACTCATTGAGACTGGGATCAAGAATGTGGGTCAGATGCTGCAGTTTGGATCTTGCATTAAGTTCCCTGAGTGCCTTCACTTGATTCTCCTCCTGGTTGGAAAATATTTCCTCACATCAGGGACAAAACACTTGTCACAAGCATTCGCAGAAACACTCATAGATTGACTTCACACTTTACATTTTTAGCTGCACATTTGAAAATACAAAATGTATAGCGGGCCATAGACTGGAAAAGATTGGGATTTGATGAGGAAAATCAGCTGAAGCAGATTAACAACTCTCTATGCTTATTGTGGCTGAGTCATAGGCATATGGAGAGGTGGGCATATTTAGTACATTTTTCCTGAATTAGAAATAAATTATACAGTGTTCAGAAATTGTTCCTGTATAAGAAAAAGAAAGTTTAGTTGTCATGCCCACACCATAGATCTGAGAGACTCCAGTCAATTAAGATGAAAGAGATGTAAGTAATATGATATGTAGGTGGTAAGACAGACTCACACATCTACATGCAACTCAACAGCCACAAAAGAACCAGATCAAACCCTGGATAGCTGGAGCTAATTTATGTGGGTTAACATCTCAGAACAATTCAGCAATTGTTCTACAAGACAAGGGTGCGGAATTTATAGGTGGAGGCTGTGAATATTATAGAAGATACTCTTACTTTTTTTTTTAATTGCATTTATATCCCGCCCTTCTCCGGAGACTCAGGGCGGCTTACAATTTTTGGGATGCAACCCAGTGTGCTCAGCAATAGCCTTCCTTCCATTGTATATGCCTGCTTATTACTAAGTGGCATTTTTACAAAGTCAGCTAATTGCCCCCAACAATCTTGGGTCCTCAATTTACCTACCCCAAGAGGATGGAAGGCTGAGTCAACCTTGAGCCTGGTGGGATTCGAGCCTACAGCAGTTGTAGGCAGCTGGAACTTAAGTGCAGGCAATTAACAGCCTGAGCCATTCTTACTTTTCTGCTAAGGATTTGAGTGCTGGTTCAACCTGAATGCAGAAATAAGACCTCTGAACAAAATAATGAAATATCTGACATCCGAATGTTAAGGAAATGTTTTTGAGAAATAGCACTGTGAAGTGGTGAATAATAGGTTGAAGAAACAAATCCTGTTTTTTTCTAATTTACCAGTGAGAATATTGCTTGGTTTCTGGTCTTGGTATACATCATGCTCCACATTTAAGCTTTGAAGATATCTTTTTAAGGGGGGGAGGGGAAGAGTCTGCATATGGATTGGCATTTAGTTGCTTCCCCTCTTTCAGCCCAACTCACCTCACAGGGTGATGGTGTGAGGAAACTAGGACTAGGAAGGAGGGTCAGGTATATTCACAGCCCTGAGTGATTTACTAAAATAATAACGTGGGATGGGGGAAGGGAGCAGGAGGGGCCTTTTGGAAACTTTTGAGCAGAGCTATTGAGTAATACTAGGGCACTTCCATGAGAGTTTTATACCATTTTAGGATATGCTCAGGAGCTCTCTAATTTCACCATGTTGGGTATGATAAAGAACTGAGTTTATTTGTTTGTTTTCTATAACCACCCATCTCAGTGAATGATTTTGGGTGATTTACAATAATTTATGTCTAATGCAAAGAGAGGGCAGCCCATTCCAAAATAATGTGAATACTATCCCTTAGTCCAGTGTTCTATTTAGTAACATCTTTCAATATCTTGTCTAGATTTAATTTCACTCATTCATTCAACACTATAATTAGAGCTATTGATATAATTAGAGCTATTGATATATATTTAAAAGAACTTTGGTGGCTCAGGCTGTTAAATGCCTGTTCTTAAGATCCAGCTGTCTACAATTATTGTAGGCTCGAATCCCACCAGGCTCAAGGTTGACTCAGCCTTCCATCCTCTCGGGGTAGGTAAATTGAGGACCCACTCAATCAGCTTCCCTCAAGGAAACTCAGTGGGAAAGCCAGCAGGAAGTTGGAGGCTGCTCCTAATCCCACTGCTTTATTTTTTTTTGCCTACCTTTGCCTGCTTCTCGGTTTAGATAAGCAAATATCCCTGAAGCAATGAGCCAATGGATCAGGGGTTGTCTAGTGCTATATTTTAAATTTAAAAATGGTAACACAACCTTTAATAATGTATGTATATGCAGATGAATTAGTTTAAAAATACTGCACTCAATACCATGACTCTTGTTTAGCTTTCACATCTCTAAGAGCTGGCACCAAATACTTTTGCTGTTTCTCCCATAAATGGCCAATCTGTGTAGTCATTTGGAGCAATGCTTCAGCCATAAATCTGTTCTTCTACCTGACTCCTTCACATAACAAGTACACATTAGAGCAACTGCCTTATTGGGTTAATACAAGGTCACCAAATGGTGCACAGGTTCTCATATTCTCCACATTCCTACATCAGGAAAAAATATAAATTTAAAAGAAAAGGAGAAGGGAGTTCTAGAGGCCCTAAAAGAAATGCCCAGCCTTTCCCACCCCATCTGAGACAAACAGAGCAGCAGCAGTTCAGTAAATGAAATAACTAAAAAAAAAATCTGAAACAGAGACACGAACATACACATAAATAAATGGTTCCTTTAATTGCTTATCAAATTTAGGAAGGAAGTGGAACTCAGACATAGAGATCCGAAGTTGCTGACCCATCATATGACATTCCTTTTCAGAAACAAGAACCGCAGCCCTCCCACGCAGGAAACAACAAGAAAGGTCTTGACGCGAGCTGAGGACATCCTAACCACACCCTAGAGGTGGCAAGTCCATCCAAATTGTTACCAGGAGATTAATAAAAACCACATATGAAATTGATGTCAGAGTGTAGGAGGAAACATTTCTTTTTTATAGCAAATGTCTATGACCTATGCCAATATATATCAGTGCATTTCTTGAATATCCTTAGATATCTGCAGTATTATTTCCATAGTCTTATTATATTCACATAAAACAAATAAGAGCCTTGGTGGTGCAGGCTGTTAAATGCCTAGCCCAGCTGCCTGCAATTACTGCAGGCTCGAATCCCACCAGGCTCAAGGTTGACTCAGCCTTCCATCCTCTCGGAGTAGGTAAATTGAGGACCCAGGATTGTTGGGGGCAATAAGCTGACTTTGTAAAAATGCAGCTTAGTAAAAAGCAGGCATATACAATGGAAGGAAGACTATTGCTGAGCGCATTGGGTTGTGCTCCAAACATTGTAAGCTGCCCTGAGTCTCTGGAGAAGGGTGGGATATAAATATGAATTTAAAAAATAATAATAATAAATGAAAGTATCCAAATTTCACATATATACATGTTACTGTAGATACATGCACATAAATCCTAATAAATTATTCTTCTTCTTCTTCTTCTTCTTCTTCTTCTTCTTCTTCTTCTTCTTCTTCTTCTTCTTCTTCTTCTTCTTCTTGTTCTCCTCCTCCTCCTTCTCCTCCTCCTCCTTCTCCTCCTTTCCACTTTTTATATCAACTGAGTATTGATCCATTGGTTGTGGCAACATTGACCAAACAGCTGGTTGTGCAAGCAAGATGGGCTGATGAGAGTGACTGGCCCAAAGTCACCCAGCTGCCTTTCATGCCTAAAGCAGGATTAGAACTCATAGTCTCCTGATTCCTTAATCACTAAACCAAACTGGTTGTCTCCTTAAAAAAATGTACATACCCAAATTGGTGATGTAATTATTGAGAAATTAAATTCCCATTCCCAGAGCCAATTCAGGTGACCATTACAATGGGCCTTGGCTCAAATGTTAAGAGAGGTTCAAATAAATTTAAATATAGGTTTCCTTTCCTTTCATTATCCTGGCTAATTGTCATGAATAAAACCCAATGTAGCTCTTTGTAGGTCAGAAGTGATGTTATATGTGGAAAGCAAACCACTCACAAGATAGTAGAATAGTAGGTAATTCCTGCTGAGGTAGGAATGTTTGCTTTATGCAGCTCAACAAATATTAGCCCAACAAGTATCTTGTATTTGTTGTACCTGTGGGCAAATTTATTTAGTCTGTTCATGACCTCTGGAACAAAGGCTTCAGAACAATAGTTGTTTGTGAGGTCTACAACTGAAAAGGGTTACTATGGGGAATATATTCTCTTAAACTGGGGAGAGAAAATTTGTCCTAATTCTGTCTTCTGCCAAATATTTAGGTATCTATTTCATATCTCATGTCAATTTTTAAGAACTGCAAGATCCTTTAAAATCCAGTTCTTGGACTTGAAGATCTGACCAGTCATCATCCTAAACCTACTTGGGCCAAGATAGGAATATATAAAATATTATCCTGCATTTAGCCTCTGACATGCTATAGTACTCTCACAGGACTCTGTTGCCTGAAATGTCATGTGTGGTTTATTTATCATAGCAACCACGAAACCAAGCATATGTTCATTTGGAACATTACAGATGAAAAGTTGGGGAAGGGTGTTCAGCAGAAAAGTTAGATAAAGTTTAAGCTTTTCTTCTGGAAGTAACTTTTAGCTTAATCTTTCTGAAGTGAATATTTTGCTTATGTTACTTCTTTATTTTCAATCCTTCAAGTTAAATGTCTAAGTTGGTTGTTGATCATATGTTGGTGTCTGTACAAACTTAATGGACACAATCATATGATCAAAGACCATGAAAAGGGATGGGACTTCAATTACACAGTCACAGTGGCTGTCTTAACCTTTTATACCACTCCTGTGGTTGACCTTCTAAGGTTGGGACTATGATTTTCAGATCTTGGAGCATCAGTGATATTGTTACTTAAGAGGTAAAAATCTGACAGCTTTGGATTTCACCCAGTGTAAACTTGGCTGGCTACTGTGCAAAATCCAGGGCAACAGCAGTGATGCTGATCAAACATAAGTAGTACAAAAAATATGAAGACCAAAGCAGACTTCCTACCAGTGACTGCACTTTAGTTGGTTGATGGCTATACAAACAAAGGACAAAAAGCAATAAAGGTGATAAGGATGAAGGAGCACAGTTTCATAATAACGCTAACCCTGGTTATGCAAAACTGTCTTTTGTAGTTGACCAGGGTCAACATGTTCCTGGCAACCCCTTCAGGGAAGGATAAGGCTTCCCTCAGACTTTGATGCTAGAAGAAAGTCATCTCCAGGCTTTGTAATTTTGCTCGGTGATGAGGGGCAAATGACAGGATCACAAGTAACCTAGACACATGGCTTATTTTAAATCTTTTATCACTCTCTGCACAAATGTTCCATTTCAGAAATAAGTAATCTTTTTCCTAGATCAGAATCATCATCGTCATCATTCCCATATGTAATAGTAGAATGTCGGCCTTAATATGTGATTACATGCTTTTTAATTATCACACATGGACTCCAGATGGCAAATTATAACTCTAAATAAGAAAACATGGCTTGTTATTCATTGTTCTTTGATAGGATAAATCCAGTTTGGTCTGGAATGAAGCTGAAAATTGAATTTGTTGTTTAAGTTCCTAAATAAAATGGAACTTGGCCTTTTCCAATCCTTATTATAAACAACAAAATACCATCTTCCAGCTAGCCCAGTTTATGAGTCACATTATTCAAAAAGCTTTCTTCTGACAGCTTTTTAGTGATTTTTTTTGAAAACAGAAACCTGAGATGATCAGCAAATAAATTTGAGAAAGGAAGGAAGGAAGGAAGGAAGGAAGGAAGGAAGGAAGGAAGGAAGGAAGGAAAGAAAGGAAAGAGTGAGGTGATAGAATATTCCAGATTAGATTTTTCAGTATTGCAGCTCTAATGGGTTCACAAGAAAAAGTTTATTATTTTATATTTATTAGCTAAAAAATTGTTGCCATGACTGAATCAGATCTCAGAGACAAGATCTGAATCAACTTTGCATCACCTTGAATGCAGTGAAGTAATTTCTCCTTTCTGCTGTATGGTTCAATCTCAAGGGAAGTACATGAACAGGTATGTGAGGACCAAGGAATGAGAAGGGACAGATCTCTCTCTGCATTATTGGGCAAGGAACCAAAACTAGGAATCACCAAATTCTTTCAAAGGTTACATTTGTGGTTGATTAGAGCAATGTTTCTCAACCTTGAAGAAATGTGGACTTCAACTCCCAGTTTTCCCATCCAGCTATACTGGCTTGGGAATTCTGGAAGTCGAAGTCCTCACATTTTCAAGTTGCCAAGATTGAGAAACACTGGATTAGAGAATAAGTGGTCTTAATGGTTGAACCTGAATTTTTGACAGCAAGCAATATAATTGATGAAATCAGAAAAGCTTTAAAAATGCCATTATATTGTCAAGTGTTCCTTCTTTCACAGAGTTACAAGACTGATTCTTGCACAGGATAGGCCTCACCATGACACACATGAACCCTTCTTGTGTAAAACTGGCCTCAGGGCTGTCCATGGGGAATCAGAGAAGGCATACATCATGTGTCATACCACAAGTTAAATTCAATTACACAGAGTGTGCTTTTTAAAAAGGAAACAATTGATGTAAAACCAGTAATTAGAAACAATTTCAATGCTTATAAGTATGTTGATGCAATCATCACCTGAGTACAATGGGAGGGAATTTAGAGTTACGTTTCCCAATATCATTTTTGCTGATTTTTCTCTTTCATGCTATTTTTTTCCTTTTTTTCATTTGTTTATTTCTTTGATCTTTTTCATTTATGTGATTAGGTGCATTTTTTCTTTGGAAGCATAGCAAATAGTGATGCTATTAATATTAATTTGATGTTCAAAGTTGTATAGAGATTCCTAGCAATTTCTTCAGATGGTATAATGAACATAATTCTCTAAATTTAACTTAATTTGACATTAACTTTTAATTTTACAGTAATTATATTTACCGATATTTTATTAACTGCTCTGTCCCTTTCTATCTTCTATTTTTAATTTGTGTAGTTCTTCTGTTCCTTTAACTACTCCAATAAATAAATAATTTTTTAAAAGTCAGCTAGAGCAGAGTTCCCTAATCTGTCTGGCTTTGGGAATCGGCCGGGTGGCAGGGGAGTGGATATGGTTCCACATGAGCAGCTGGCAAGCATGCATGCACACAGCTCCATAGAAAGTTAGAAATTTATTCTGAGCTTCTGTTTATCTATCATGCTGCCTGTTCTTTGTCTAAGAAACTGCTAATCTGTGGTCACTTCCTTCTTCCCAGGCACACAAAGCAATGTCTCTTTCACTTTCTCCCAGGAAGATAAGTTAGGTAGGTGCTACGTTTTACCTATCCCCATAAAGTATGTCCTGTAAATAAATCTCCTCTCATAATAGCTACAAAATTCAGTTCATTAAAACAGTTGAGGATAGGGAGTATATTGATGTGAGCTCTTTTGTATGTGCATTGTAACCAGAGATTTTTAGGTGGAATAGTTTATAATCCATTATTATTTGAATTATCATTTATCCTCTCAAAGAAATCCTAATGATAGATGTTAACAAAACAGAATGCATGTATTCATAAAATTCACATTAGTTTTCATAATTTGTTGCTATTAGGGACATAGCTTGATCCCCTACATTAATTATTGCAGTATATGTAACATTCTGATTTCAACCCTCATGTGATCTTGTTCTTATTTAGATGTAATTATTTAAGTGGCTTTATAATACTGTATGTTTAGCAACAGCACTTAGACTTATAAACCGTTCCATACTGCTTAACTTTACAGAGCTCTTTGAGCAGTTTAAAAATGTCAGCATATTGCATCTTCATTTTACCAACCTCAGAAGGATGGAAGGCTGAGTCAACCTTGAGCCGGTCAAGATTGAATTCTTAGTTGTGGGCAGAATTAGCCAGCAATGCCGCATACTAACCACTGCATCACCATGGTTTTAATTGCTGGCTTTACTACATTCCGCCCAGAGTTACTTTGTGTGAGATGAGTAGCCATATAAATTTGATAAATAAATAAATAAGTAGTGTACACTTATGGATTCCACACAGATTCAAATACACTTATTCACATACAATAGTTTTTCTGAGCCTAACCTTTGCCCTTTTTCATGTTTTACTTGCAGTAGAAAAACAGATAAGGAGCAAGACTTGTTAGAAGAACTGGCATTGTGAACTCATATGATTAAGAGACCCACAGTAAGGCTCTCTTCTTAATCGTTTGGTATGACATGCACAAAGATGGCTTTTTGTGGTGCTTATACAAATGGAGGTGGACTTTTCTACATATTTGAATTTCAAGGATGGAGACTGGAAGGTGGCTGCAGTTGCCTCTTTTGTTGCTTTGCCTGGTTGTTCTGCTTTTTGGCAATTGCTTTTTCTAACTTGAATTGGCAGTGATTGGACCTGGGGGCTGCTTTAGGAATTTGGGGGGTTACTTTCTGGAGTAGTGGATTGAGGAACTGGTGAGAGGACTGGCTGTGCTGAAGACGGCTGTGCTTGTTTTCCTGTTCTGTTGGAACTGGATTAGCACAGACTTTGGGTTTTAGAACTATGCCATATTTGATACTGGGTATGGTTGCAGTGCCCAGACAGGCGCAGTGTGCAATCTGGAATTCCTCCTAGATTCACAGCTCCTGCTTGAAGAGCAAGTGGCAGATGCAGCTAGGAGTGCCTTTGCATAGTTTCATGTGGTGTATCAGTTGTGTCCATTCCTAGATTGGAAGTCTGTTCACGGTCACTCATGCCTTGGTCACTTCCAGATTGGACTTCTGTACTTTACATGAGGCTGCCCTTGAATGTATCCAGAAGTTTCAGCTGATACAGTATGTAGCAGTCTGGGCAGTTATGTGGGTTCTCAGAACAGCACACGTTACACTTCTGGGCCGCAAGTTGCACTGGCTGCCAGTTTGTTTGGGTGCTTCAATCGGGCTTCCGACCCAGTTACAGCACAGAGATGGCATTGGTCGCGCTGATGGATGATCTCTGGAGAGCTCAGGACAGGGGTTTTTCCTCTGTCCTGGTCCTATTAGACCTCTCAGCGGCTTTCAATACCATCGACCATGGTATCCTTTTGCGACGTCTCGGGGGGTTGGGAGTGGGGGGCACTGTTCTTCAGTGGTTCACCTCCTACCTCTCGGGGCAGTCGCAATTGGTGTTGGTGGGGGGGTCGAGGTTGACCCCAAGGGTGCTCTCTTGTGGGGTCCCTCAGGGGTCAGTCCTCTCCCCTCTTCTATTTAACATCTACATGAAGCCGCTGGGTGAGATCATCTGTGGTTTTGGGGTGAGATTCCATCAGTACGCAGATGACACCCAGCTGTACATCTCCACCCCAAACCAGATCAGTGATGCCCTCTCCCTGATGACCCGGTGTTTGGATGCGTGCGGATTTGGATGGCGGGAACATGCTTCACTCAACCCGCCAAGACTGAGTGGCTGTGCATACCGGCATCTCGCCCAGTCAGGAATATCCATCTTTGGCCATAGGGGAGAGGTGTTGCCCCTGTGGATAGGCGGAATCTGGGGGTCCTCCTGGATGTACGGCTCCGGTTGGAGGAGCAGGTGGGGGCCGTCGCCCAGCTCCGCCTTGTTCGTCAGCTTCACCCATTTCTGGACCGAGATGCCCTGCGCACAGTCACTCACACCCTTGTCACCTCTAGACTCGACTACTGCAACGCTCTCTACTTAGGACTGCCCTTGCATACCATCCAGAGATTGCAGCTGGTGCAAAATGCAGCAGCGTGGGTGGTGATGGGAGTTTCCTGATTCTCCCATGTTACCCCCCTCCTGCTCTGCCTGCATTGGTTGCCGGTTGCACTCCGGGTGAGATTCAAGGTTCTGGTTTTAACATACAAAGTCCTTCATGACATGGGTCCTCAATATTTAAGGGAGCGTCTTCTGCCGATATCGAGTGCCAGCCGCCCTGTGCAAGCACATAGGCAAGGACTCCTCGGGGTCCGTCGGCAAGCCAATGTCGGCTGGCGGTCCCCGGCGATGAGCCTATTCTGTCGCGGCCCCTGACCTCTGGAACCAACTGCCCATGGGGCTCCACCTGGCCCCTGACCTCCGCACCTTCCACCATGATTTGAAGACCTGGTTGTTGACCAATCCGGTCTGTGACCCCTCCTTGGGGGGGGATGGGTTTCTTAATTATTTTAACCACTGTAAATTTTAGTTTTTGTATTTTTGGGCTTGTGAAATTAGTTTAATTTCTTTTTAAGTATTTATTGTTGCTGTTTTTAGTTGTGCGCTGCCCCGAGTCTTTGGAGATGGGGCATACAAGTCAAATAAATAAATAAATAAATAAATAAATAAATAAATAAATAAATAAAGCAAGCCTTTTGTGGCCTGGGACCAGGTTATCTGAGAGAATGCCTCTCCCCCAATTACATGGGCCCAAGATCTGGCAGAGAAAATATGTTGTGAGCATCATCTATTAGAGTCTTAACATTTGATGACTGCCAGGAAATGGGCCTTCTCTGCTGTGGCACCCTTTGAATGGAACATTTTCCCCTACTAAGTCACGTTCCCAGTCCCTGTTAATATTCAAGAAATCCCTCAAGACTTGGTTATGTCTCAGAGAACCAATAATATCTTAAGGTGGCTCCAGTATTGATACATTTACTTTCTCTATACCTATGGTTTGCCTATATTATTTCTTCATATATTTTATTTTAATAACAATTCTTTTATTTTTTATGAAGATTGTATTTATATAGTTTTATTTTATTGTTGTATGCTACCCACAGTCATTTCATGTGAGATGGGTGGCAATGTGATTAAATTTGATTACTCAATCAATAAATTACTACATCCCAGTCAGTGAGGTGGGTCCTATGCACAGAACTGTGCTGTTTATTATGTATGTCTTTCCAAATGCAAAATTACAGTAGATAAGGACTGTGGTGAAAGGCAGAATAAAAACACATAAGGCTCATCACCAGAGTTTGTTTCCTTCCTCATTCCAAATACAGACCATGATACTGAATGTGTAAGTGATAAACATCCAGAATCTGGTGTAAACAAAGAGACGTGTTTTGTCTATAATTGTAACATATTGCTTTCTTGAAAACTGTTGCCTGGCACGCAATCTCAACTTCCCTTTCACCTCATATTTTTGTCTCAGCACCTTTGCACTATTATTATCTGTGAGATGATTCTCAGAACTTTGAGTTTCCTGTTGCCTGATGCCAGTGCACACGTACCTTAAAACACATTAAAAACTACTGCTGGTTAGAAATGCAGGAGATTGCTGTGTGTCATTTCAAATGCGATCCATCAAGTTTAGGTCCAGGTTAGGGTTAGGTGATTAGGGTTAGGTATCTCTCTAGAACCACATTGTTTTAGATAGGATTTCTACACATTTTCCCATCCTGTGCTACTAAGCCTATTAAACAAAGAGATTTGCATGCAGATTTCATTGCTACTCCTTACCCGGAGCCCATCAACATCATGAATGCCTTCTTTCTTTAAATAGATGTTCTGATATCAGTTTAAGAACATCTAGCAACACTTTCTTGCATCCCTCTTAGAAGCCAGCAGACTGAAATTCATTCATTGCAAGCACATATATTTAGGATCTATCTCCTTACCCTTCTATAGAAAGGCTTTTGAATATATGCCAAGCTGGCACAGTTTCTGCTGGGAACTAAGGTACATCATTATGAGAGCCATGGGGCTTTAAATTGTGGCAGTTTGAAGGAGGACACATGTCTTTGCTTCAGATATTATGTACTGGTAGTTCTTTGTTGCTTGCCAGATGGCATCTGCTATGTCTTCCAGCTTCCATCACATTTGACTGCAATTGGCATGAATCAACTAAAAATGAAGGTCAAGGTCCCTGGACTCTCAGGAATAATTTTTAACCCCCACTGAAATGCCCTTCCCCATCTGACACTTTCCAAAATAGTTTAACAGTTCCAATCAGCCCCAGGCAGCATTCTTAATATCCATGTTGGCTGCAAGAACCAAGGCCTGAAAAACAACTGTAGCTTGTGGGTACCGAGCTAAAGAAAATAGAGTGCTCTGATACAGGGGTGGGATTCAAATTTTTAACAACCGGTTCTGTGGCCGTGGCTTAGGTGGTGGGCATGGCTTGGTGGTCATGTGACTGGGTAGACATGGCTTGGTGGTCATGTTATTGGCTGGGTGTGGCCAACTCAATATCGCTCACATCGAGGCATGCATCTCCTCACCTGGCCTCTCATGACTGTGGGGATGCTGCAACATAAGTGTGAAAAATGGTCATAAGTCACTTTTTTCAGTGCCATTGTAACTTTGAATGGTCACTCCACACAAGCAAAGTACCAGCAAAGGAGGGAAAAAAACTCCAGAGAGGTTTTTGAGACAGGAAGTCTAGTCCTGCCAAGAATGTAATAAGGGTTAATGGAGAGGCAGTTTCTGTAAGCAACACCAGAATGTTTCCTTCCTGCCTTCCTTACAGGATTAGACCAGTAATTTCTTCTAACAACCGGTTCTCCAAACTGCTGAGAATGTTAACAACCTGTTCTAGCGAATAGGTGCGAACTGGTAGAATCCCACCCCTGCTCTGATAATAAGATGCCCCAGATCCTAACCTTCATATGCCTATATGCTGATTGATAGTAGTTACATTTTTTACCAACCCAAGGGTCACCTTGTGTGGAGGAATATCAATTTCAGATTCAGCCAGATTCACAAAGATATTTTCCAAAAGACTGCAGAATTAAGAAATCAAGACTGGTAAAAAAAACAATGTAGGAAACATATTAAATTCATAGATGCAATCAAATCACCTCAAAAACAACTTAAATAAAAACAGAGACACAAAAACATGCATATTCTGCAGTCAGATTAAAACAATCCATTTAAATGCAACAATTGATATCAGAAAAAGGGCAAGTCTTCTTATCCACCCCAACCTCTCCAAACAATGGGCCAAGCATGTCTTCCAAGGGAAAGAATCCCAAAGCTTGATGTCATCTCTGAAATGATCCTTTCTCACATTCCTATCAAATGCTGCCTGAATGGTGAGGAGAAACAGCCAAGCAGAGCCTCACCTACAGAATAGAGAAAATGAAGGCAATAGAAAAAGAGGCCAGCAGGAGATATTGTGACTAAGTATTATTGCTAATACCACAAACTGAGCTCACAAGAACTCAGAGAAGCAGTTCCTGATCAACAACCTTCATAAACTGTTGCCCAAGAGGTCATAGAGAATTGGAAGCGATTGACTGACTCAAGAACAACAACAATTTACAAGGCAGGCAGAAGTGGGTTCCTATGGCCATAACTGTGGTTGAAATCCCACCCTATTTTATATGCATGGTGCTGGGCTGGTACTGCATAGAATTGCAGTCATCATCTTGGCCATTTTGATATACAGGTGAAACTCGAAAAATTAGAATACCGTGCAAAAGTTCATTTATTTCAGTAATGCAACTTAAAAGGTGAAACTAATATATGAGATAGACTCATTACATGCAACGCAAGGTATTTCAAGCCGTGATTTGTCATAATTGTGATGATTATGGCTTACAGTTCATGAAAACCCCAAATCCACAATCTCAGAAAATTAGAATATGACATGCAATCAATAAAACAAGGATTGTACATAGAACAATATTGGACCTCTGAAAAGTATAAGCGTGCATATGTACTCAGTACTTGGTTTGGGCCCCTTTCGCAGCAATTACTGCCTCAATGCAGTGTAGCATGGAAGCTATCAGCCTGTGGCACTGCTGAGGTGTTATGGAAGACCAGGATGCTTCAATAGCAGCCTTCAACTCTTCTGTATTGTTCAGTCTCACGTCTCTCATCTTTCTCTTGGCAATGCCCCATAGATTCTCTATGGGGTTCAGGTCAAGCGAGTTTTCTGGCCAATCAAGCACAGTAATCCCATGGTCATTGAACCAGGTTTTGGTGCTTTTGGCAGTGTGGGCAGGTGCCAAGTCCTGCTGGAAAATGAAGTCAGCATCCCCATAAAGCTGCACAAGGAAGCATGAAGTGCTCCAAAATCTCCTGGTAGACGGCTGCATTGACCCTGGCCTTAATGAAGCACAGTGGACCAACAACAGCAGATGACATGGCTCCCCAAATCAACACAGACTGTGGAAACTTATTTATTTTATTTATTTATTGCTTGGACTTGTATACCACCCTATCTCCCGAAGGACTCAGGGCGGCTCACATCATAAAACCCCACAATACAAAATTTAAAATTCGTTAAAAGTTATTAAACCCAAGCCAAACAATATCTAAAAACCCACAAAAGACATTAACATTAACGAGCCTTTTCTGTTGCGGCCCCTGACCTCTGGAACCAACTGCCTTTGGAGCTCCGCCTGGCCCCTGACCTCCGCACCTTTCGCCGTGAGCTAAAAACTTGGTTGTTTGATCAACCCGGGCTGTGACCCCCCCCTCGGGTTGGGATTGTTTTAATGGTTTTAGTTTATTATATTTGGACTTGTATTTAAATTTAATAGTTTTTAAAGTATTTATTGTATTATATTTTAATTGTGAGCCGCTCCGAGTCTTCGGAGATGGGGCGGCATACAAGTGCAAATAATAAATAATAAATAAATAAACATTTAAAAGATCTAAAAAACCACCATGCCCCTCAGTCCAGACTGGCTTGTTCGAATAACCACATCTTCAGGCCGCGGCGGAAGGAACGGAGGTCAGGGGTCAACTGCAGCTCCAGAGGCAACTGATTCCACAGGGTGGGTGCTCCCACAGAGAAGGCCCTGCCCCTGGGGGCTGCCAGCTGACACTGTCTGGCTGCCAGCACCCCAAGGAGGCCCTGTCTGTGGGAGCGCACAGGGCAATGGGCAGTCGATGCTGGCAAGAGATGTTCCCGCAAGTACCCTGGCCCCAAGCCATGTAGGGCTTTATAGGTAAGTACCAGCACCTTGAATCTCACCCAGAGGGCAACCGGCAACCAATGCAGTTTGCGCAGGAGGGGTGTAATATGGGAGTATCGGGATACTCCCATCACAACCTGCGTGGCTGCATTCTGCACCAGTTGAAGCCTCCGCGTGGTCCACAAGGGCAGCTCCATATAGAGAGCATTGCAGTAGTCGACTCGGGACATAACAAACACATGAGTAACTGTACGTAAGGCATCTCGGTCCAGAAAGCGGTGCAGCTGGCGTACCAGGCAAACCAGGGCAAATGCCCCCCTGGTCACAGCTCCCACCTGCTCCTCCAAACTGAGCCATGTGTCCAGGAGGACACCCAAGTTGTGCACCCTATCCACGGGGGGACAACACGTCTCCCCCCATGCCTAACAATGGAACATCCTGGATCATCCGAGATGTCAGTATGCACAGCCACTTGGTCTTGGCTGGGTTGAGCTGGAGCCTGTTCCTCCCCATCCAGATCCATACCGCTTCCAGGCAACGAGACGTCACAGTGAGGGCATCACTGAGTTGGCTTGGGGTGGAGATAAAAAGCTGGGTATCATCAGCATACTGATATAGCTCACCCCAAAACCACTGATGATCTCACCCAGCGGCTTCATATAGATGTTGAACCGGAGGGGAGAGAGGATGGACCCCTGAGGAACCCCGCAAGCAAGGGGCCTTGGGGTCACCCTCTGCCCTCCTGCCACCACCAATTGTGAATGACCCAAGAGGTAGGAGGAGAGCCACCACAAAATGGTGCCTCCAACCCCCAACCCCTTGAGGTGTCACAATAAGATACCATGGTTGATGGTATCAAAAGCCACTGAGAGGTCTAATAGGACTAGGACAGAGGAATATCCCCTGTCATGAGCCCTCCAGAGATCATCCATCAGCGCGACCAATGCCATCTCTGTGCTGTACCCAGGCCTGAAACCTGATTGGTATGGATTCAGGTAATCAACTTCCTCCAGGAACTCCAGGAGCTAACACGCCACCATGCTCTCAACAACCTTCACCACAAAGGGAAGGTTGGAGACAGGATGAAAGTTATTCGAAATGGCTGGGTCCAAGGCAGACTTCTTAAGGAGGGGCCTCACCACCGCCTCCTTCAAGGCAGCAGGGAAGGATCCCTCACTTAATGAAGCGTTGACCACTGCCTGGAGCCAGCCTCATGTAACCTCCCGGGCAGTGTAGACCAGCCAGGAGGGACACGGGTCCAATAAACACTTGGTGAAACTCAGCCTCCGCATGATCCTGTCCACTTCATCTGGAGTCACAGGCTCAAACTCATCCCAGATAGTATCCACAAGACCCGGCGTTACCCCCTCATCAGACTCTAGCCAGTCGGAGTCCAGACCCACCCGGATCTGAGCGATCTTGTCCAGCAGATGCTGACTAAATTCCTCGGCCCACCCTTGCAAAGGGTCCCCTCACCCGCTGGTTAAGGAGGGAGCGGGTGACCCTAAACAGGGCAGCCGAGTGATTCTCTGTGGGCGCAATGAGAGTGGAGAAGTAAGCATGCTTCGCCGCTCCCATTGCCCCCAGATAAGTCGTTGTAAAGGATCTTAACTGGATCAGTCAGATTCAGACCAACTGGACCTCCAACTGCTCTCTAGGCCCTTCCCCCAGTGCTTCATCTCCCAGAGCTCCACGGAAAACCACGGAGCTAACCGAGATCTGCATTGGGTCAGGGGCCACAAAGAGACAACACAGTCAAGGGCCGCTGAGGGAGCCTGTTGCCAGGCATCCACCAGGGCCTCGACCGAGCTGTGGGTAAGGGAGACAGGCAACACCCCAAGCACCATCTGAAACCCTTTTGTCCATCAGGCACCTGGGACGGAACCACCTGGTTGGTCCCGTAACCCAGCGATGAGGGGTGACATGCTGGAAGACCAGCCGAAGGAGGTAATGATCGGTCCATGACAGGGGTTGGCTAGTTGGTAATCCCCCACCCAGATCATTACACCACTGTCCGGAGATAAAAACCAGGTCGAGTGTGTGCCCACCTCTGAGGGTCAGGCCCTGAATTATTTGGGTCAGGTCCATAGCTGCCATGGAAGCCATGAACTCCCACTCCACACTCGACGTCCCACCCAGAGAGGGGAGGTTGAAATCCCCCAAAACCATAAGCTTGGGGAACTCAACAGCCACTCCCAAGAGAATGTCAAGGAGCTCAGGCAGGGCCATTGTCACACAGCTGGGAGAAAGGTACATGAGCAACAGACCCAACTGACCACCAGGGCCCAACCTCAGGAGGAGAGACTCACACCCGCCAGTCTGAGGGACAGTGACCTCCCTCAGACATACTGAACTTCAAGTATCTTGCAGTGTGTGCCTCTCCATTCTTCCTCCAGACTCTGGGTCCTTGGTTTCCAAAGTTGCTCTCATCAGAAAAGAGGACTTTGGACCACTGAGCAACAGATCAGGTCTGTTTTTCTTTAGCCCAGGTAAGACACTTCTGACATTGTTTGTTGTTCAGGAGCAGCTTGACAAGAGGAATATGACATTTGAAGCCCATGTCCAGGATCCGTCTGTGTGTGGTGGCTCTTGATGCATTGACTCCAGCCTCGGTCCACTCCTTGTGAAAGTCCCCAACACTTTTGAATGTCCTTTTCCTGACAATCCTCTCCAGGCTGCGGTCATCCCTGCTACTTGTGCACCTTTTTCTTCCACACTTTTCCCTTCCACATAACTTTCTATTAATGTGCGTTGATATAGCACTTTGGGAACATCCAACTTCTTTTGCAATTACCTTTTGAGGCTTTCCCTCCTTATGGAGGGTGTCAATGATGGTTTTCTGCACAACTGTCAGGTCAGCAGTCTTTCCCATGATTGTGATTCCTACTGAACCAGACTGAGAGACCATTTAAAGGCTCAGGAACCCTTTGCAGGTGTTATGGCTTAATTATCTGATTAGAGTGGGACACTTTGAGCCTAGAATATTGCACCTTTTCACAATATTCTAATTTTCTGAGATTGTAGATTTGGGGTTTTCATGAGCTGTAAACTATAATGAGTCTATCTCATATATTAGTATCACCTTTTAAGTTGCATTACTGAAATAAATGAACTTCTGCACGATATTCTAATTTTTTAAGTTTTACCTGTACACACACAAAAGCAGATACAAACACATTTCTCATGCACTCCTTGTCTTGTCTGGATTAAGGTTTGGTTATTATTTCCTCATCCAATTTGCTACCATCACTGAAGCCTTAGACCAGTGTTTTTCAGACTTGGCAACTTTAAGATGTCTGGACTTCAACTCCCAAAATTCCTCAGCCAGCTGTTGGATAGGGAATCCTGGGAGTTGTAGTTTACATACCTTAAAGTTGCCACATTTGAAAACACTGGTTTAGATGTGACAACAAGCATAGAAAGAATCCAGTTCTATCAGCTTACTGGCTATTCTCAGAATATCCCAAATCCCTGTTCAAGTTGTTGAACAATAGAAAAGTTTGCTTTCCTTTAATCTGATAAATAACAGTTTTCACTGAGCACAGCTGTTTTTCTTCCCTATTTTGTTTGATTTGTATCCTGCCAGTCTTAGATTGCTTGTGGGATCTTCCAATATTATGGCCTTTCAGGGCTGAGGGTGCATTTAACCAATAGTATGATTAAATATAAAGCAACATTTAACCATTTCCACTCTCATTCCAAACACATGTTTTCTATGTAGCAGCTCCTTTTTCCTGTCATTCTGCAGGGCTATTTATTGTTCCATAGGGAGAAAACTGCATTCCGAGGTCTAGTCTGAAGAATCAATCTGGCTGCCAGATGTGAAAGCAAGTCCAAGACTCCAGTCTAGCCCAGAGATACCCCATCTGAGAGCCCAGGGATTCTAGGGCTCTTGAAAATCTTGGGGGCAGCCCCCAGAACTCTTGCAAAAGTTGTGCCACAACTTTTGCAATATTTGTTTGCTTGTCTGTGTGCAGAGGTTGTTAGGAGTCGATATAAACTTGAAGCCATGTGATCAGTTAATAAAAAGTTTATTAGACAAATGTATAAATCTCTCCAGCTTAACAACCAACACCCAAACCAAATCTGGGCAGAATACAAAATGAAAAATAAAAACAGTTACAGTGTTTAAAATGGCTTCCTCCTTCAAACTCTTTAATCCAAAGTACTGCTATGAAAAGTCTAATTTATCCATAAGTAGATCTGTCCTTTTTAAAAAACCAAATTATCCCATAAATTATAGCTGTTATGCTTAAAAGAGTCAAAGTTATATTTGCAATCCAATCTTTTCTTTAGATTTTTGCGTTATTAAATGCCGATATTAAATAAGATCCCAGAACAAACAATTATCCCAATAGATGTCAGGATTTTAGTACAATCAAATAATTATTCCAAGATAAGCCCAAATAAGAACCAATTCTGAATTTTCTTATTCCAGTTAGTGATCAAAGTTAAAATGATGCCCAGTGAAGGCTCTGAAAATGTAGAAGGTTAAATCCAGTTTTCTTAATGGTTAATTTTTTCATTTCAACTATTTATATGGTTTCCCATCTTAAATAAAGAACTCTGGCTTGGAGTTATCATTTTTCACAGTGAAAAGTCTTGCAACAAGCTTTTGCAAAAAAAAAAGACCTTTATATATTTATTGAAAATAATATAAACAGAATGGAATAAACCTTGAAAGGTCCCTCAAAATGTAATTCATCTAAAACACATCTATCGAAGAAGAAATAATTAAACAGCAAATTGAATTAAGACTGGAGACTTTTCTATTAGGTATAATAACGGGAAAATATGATAAGAAAACAGAGTATCTAATGCTACATCTATTAATGGCGGCAAGAATAACTTATGCACAGAATTGGAAAAGTGATAGTATGACCCCAGAGGAATATGTGATTAAAAAGATACTAGAGTGTGCCAAGATGGATAAGTTGACCATGGAGATAAAGGAAAAAGAGGAAATGGATTATTATTTGATGTGGAATGTACCGTATGATTGGCTAAGTAATAAATATAGAGATGAATAGAGAAATGACAATAGGGTAATAAGGTAAAAGTTATAGTGGACAAAGATAGATTAAGGAATAGTTAAGATTTATATAAAAGTATGTATACCATCAAGGAAGCATTGTAATGAAGGGAAATGATGTTGTATATAAGAAAAATCATTTAATAAAAAAAATTTTTAATAATTCTTTCATTTAAAAAATAAATCTTCTTTCATTTGCATCGAAACAAGGGATAAATTTATTTCTATCAATTGGGGGGTGGAATCTCCTGGGAATTCATTTATGACAAACAAACAAATAAAAACATAACTTGAAATCTCAGTCCTATGGTTTTATGACAACATTCTTGATATGACTCCATGGCATCAAGTCTGATTTACTCCATTGTATACTGTAGTGTAACCAAAGAGATTATTGTTGAATGTATAGCTGAACAAAATGTGATTAAGGCTAACATTTTCTGGTCTATTTATAAAACACAACCTGCATTTATAAAATAACATGTAGTAGAATCATATGATCTGATGTAATTGTAGTAATGTGTTCAGAAGTTCTAATTAGACAGGCAAGAAAATCTAACACATTTTTAAAGAAAGAAAGCAGATGTCCTTATTGTGTGCTTTAGCCTAAAATCCAACCAAGAAGAAAATATACCATGATCAGATGTGATTTAGGATGGAATGCATAATATCAGTGCAAAATGTAAACCTTTAGGAAAACCTAATACGTCAAAAACTTTCTCACATCCCAAAAACGCGTATCTATTTTGAGTTGGAGCAAAATCATTGATTAAACATATGATATTGTCAGACTCTATCTAAATCCAGCCTGATTTACAACAGTTGGAAGAACAAACTGTAATCTGTAGACCAAAGTGGTTGTTAAAATCTTAGCATCCACATTTATCAAGGAAATAGATCTATAATTACAACACACATAGCTGGATTTTTGCCTGGTTAAGGAATAATTATGTTTGTCTCATTAAAACTAAATGGCAAGGGTTTATGTATTCAAAAAAGCTTCACCAAGCAACAGTTTTTCTCAGCCTTGGCAATCTTGCCTGAAGGGCAACCCACTGCTTGTCATGGTTTCATTGGCGACTCTTCAAGTAAACTGATAAGCAGGATACAGCCTTCTTGTGTTGCTGTGTGGGGTGGAGAAAATAGAAACTGTTATGTATGTAGGTTTAAATGTTATTGGTTTATTTTGAACTGTTCTTGTAAAATGTCAAATGGGATTGGTTTAAATAGTGTGGGAAAAACCCTGCACTCCCATTGGCTGGCAACTATGGCTGCTGGCTATAAGAAGCAGCCGTAGCCCAGCCAAGTCGGGTCCATTCGAGCTGTAGTCACTTAATAAACTCTTCACTGAAGCTCTTCGCGTCTGACTCTTCATGCAAACTTAACAGAAACTATTTTCTCCATAACAGAAGGGAAAAGCATTGCAAATTCCACTTTGATTTCCTAGAGCAGTGCTTCTCAACCTTAGCAACTTTCAAATGTGTGGACTTCAACTCCCAGAATTCCCTAGGCAGCCAGAAGCCAGCTTGCCAAGGTTGAGAAATGAGGAAAGGCAAAATACATGCAACACAAATAAGTAAATCAGCCAGTCACTGACAGTGATCCTCCTAATTTGTTGCCCTCCATGTCTACAGTATTAGTTTACCTTGAAATAATTAATCTTTACCCTGGATGTTTTACCATTCTACCTGAGAGATGAGGAGAGGGAGGGTGGGAGAGAGAGAGAGAAATTAGATCAGCATATTGGTGAATAGAGAAAATGAAACAGCCCATTTTCTTAATCTTCAAAACTTAAAAACATACCACATCCTTTTTTTTAATCTTTGCCCAAACAGAATGAAAATAGTTGAAAAGAGGAAGAAAACCAGGCCAGGCCAAATGTGAATGTATGTGATAAGTGCCTTAAAAAAACTGACTTCCTCAGTGAGGAAATTACATTATCATTTGGGCAATGGGGGGAGGGGAATTGTCTTGGTTTTCATGAGTCAATACTTTTATGCTCAATTTTTTTTAAAAAACCCTAAATTAGCTAACATTTTGGAAAACCTATTCAATCAAGTGGTGGACAACTTATGCTTTCCACTTGTTTCAAAGTAACAGTCCCATAAACCCTGACCAGTCACCTCATTATCTGGGATTTATGGAAGTAGTAAGTGATTCAAAATATGGGGGGGGCTCCATGCTGCTTACTAATGCCATACTAGTTTCCAGATGATACCAGATGGAGACAGACCATTGAAACAGAATGAAATTAGTATACTGATAAATGGTAGGAGTCTAAAACGAAGATGCTGGAAGAAAAGATCCTTAGAGAAGTATTAAAATAGTTATTGTAGTCCTTTTCAAATGTTTTAGGAGGCTATGTGGTCCTTGCTCTTTTCTGTTGTCTATATTTATATCAAGTGCCCAGCGCACATTTGGAAGAGTTAGCAAAGGGGGGGGGAAGCACATTTGACAGTAAAGGCGCATTTAAGCTTCATTTTCAGGACATGTGTAAAGTTTGTTTCTATGAAATACAAAGCAGAGAAGGACCATTTTTAAAAGGAAATTAGACAACCTAGGAATTATAATAAAGTTACAAAATATAAAAAAAACACACACACACACACTGCTTTGGAAGCATGGATGTCATTAACGGCCCAACAAATTTTGTTTTTCCCAGTGTTCTGAAAGTGCTTCCTCCATGGGCGTCCTCTCTTTCTTCCAGGATATTCCAAGGTTCCAAACATCACACTCACTTTACATGTTGCAGAAGAATTGGACTTTGGGCCAGGGAGAGGACACTGTTCAGACAGCATAGCACTCAATGAGCAAAAGAAAAAAGGCATCAAATGGCCTTCTTACTTTTGCAATGCCCTTGACAAGCAAAGGGACAAAAAAGGTACAATATGTGTGCGTGCGCACATGCAAAATAAACATAGGGAGAAACATCAATCAAATCAGTCAATTTGAAATGGGAAACAAGAAAGAAAGGTTCATTCATTAAAATAAAGTTGCAGAGCAGGTTTTGAATCTGGTTAGGAGGCCTAGCCAGCCACCCAAGCAATGAGGCTGAAGTGAAATTCATAGGTGTTTTAACAGAACAGATCAAGAAAGTATATTACACTGATCTTCTTTAATTCTCTTCAGTTACCAGATTTGTTTTTAATTCATTAAGAGAAGGACAAAAAATTGGGAGGGTGGGCTGGTTATTACTCCTCAGATGCCTTGGGTTGTTCCAGGGACTTTGTCGTTTACTGAAACCAAAGACAATCCAGAACAAAAGGCAACACAAATATTGGTATACAAACTAGAAATGAAAAGTTTTCAGTGGGAGCTGAAATAATATCTCCTATTTCTTTGAATCCATTGAAGATAGTACAGATCGATACCTGAATTTCAAGGGAAACTGCATGGAGGAGAAGAGCTGAGTCCCCACCCAAGGAATAAAATCAGGGGTGGGATTCTACCAGTTTGCACCTATTCGCTAGAACTGGTTGTTAACATTCTAAGCGGTTCGTAGAACCGGTTGTTAGAAGAAATTACTGGTCTAATCCTGTAAGGAAGCAGGAAGGAAACATTCTGGTGTTGCTTACAGAAACTGCCTCTCCGTTAAACCTTATTACATTCTTGGCAGGACTAGACTTCCTGTCTCAGGAACGTCTCTGGAGTTTTTTTCCCCTCCTTTGCTGGTACTTTGCTTGTATAGAGTGACCATTCAAAGTTACAATGGCACTGAAAAAAGTGACTTATGATCATTTTTCACACTTATGACTGTTGCAGCATCCCCACAGTCATGAGAGGCCAGGCGAGGAGATGCGTGCCTCAATGTGAGTGATATTGAGTTGGCCACACCCAGCCAATAACATGACCACCAAGCCATGTCCACCACCTAAGCCACGCCCACAGAACCGGTTATTAAAAATTTTGAATCCCATCCCTGAATAAAATCCATGTCTAAGATAGTAGGTAAACCACAAGAGAAGAATAATTGACTAGATGTTTGGGATCCCATTAGCTCTGGAAGTACAGAATATTGGACTGAAGGACAATTAATAATAATACAGTATAATAAAAGGAGACCCAGAGTCTTTAACATAAAATTATATCATTCTTCAACTTGACATTTTTGCTTTTTTTCCCCCCTTCTCCTTTATCCTTCTTGGCTAATTTGATGTAGTGATAAAGGTGCTGGCCTAGAAACCAGGGAAATGAGTTCTAGTTCCGCCTTAGGCATGAAATAAACCAGCTGGGTGACTTTAGGCCAGTCACGCTCTTTCAGCCCAACTCACCTCACAGGCTTGTCGTTGTGAGGAAAATAGGAGGAGGAAGATGTGTTGGATATGTTCACCACCTGGAGTTACTTCTAAAAATAATAAAGGCAGGCTAAAAATATAATAAATAAATAAAATCTTTTAAAATATTTTGAAGTCCGTATGCCAAGCTCTTCCCTCCTAGATATCTCAGTAATAATTGTTGTGGCCCGCCTGCTGCCAGCAGAGCTGGCAGCACACTCGGACAATGAGGAGGTTAGGGAAGAACTTGGGCCAGTTCTGGACCCTGGGGGAGGCTCTGATGGATGCTCAGCGTTGGACACAGAGATAGAGCCAGGGCCGCCCTGCATTTCCCAGCCAGAGAGGCAGCTGCCTTTGGAGTCAGAGATGAGTGAGGAGGAGGAACAGATGGGGCCTGTTCCAGATGTGGATATACACAAAGCAAGATAAGGGCCTTGGTGGCTCAGGCTGTTAATTGCCTGCACTTAAGTTCCAGCTGCCTACAACTGCTGTAGGCTCGAATCCCACCAGGCTCAAGGTTGACTCAGCCTTCCATCCTCCCAGGTGAAATTGAGGACCCAAGATTGTTGGGGGCAATAAGCTGACTTTGTAAAAATACCGCTTAATAATAAGCAGGCATATACAATGGAATGAAGGCTATTGCTGAGCACACTGGGTTGTGCTCCAAACATTGTAAGCCGCCCTGAGTCTCCGGAGAAGGGTGGGATATAAATGTAATTTAAAAAAAAAAGATAGGAGAGGTGCACAACAGAGGACAATGAGCTGGCTTGGGAAGCAAAACAAACATGGATGCTGAATGGCTTCTCCCTCACTGGGGAATAAATAGGAGGAAAGGAGAGTGATTTGATTGTTGCAGACAACCGTTCTCAATTCTAGAGAGTTTGCTCCTTGTGTGTTTCATGTGACAAAGACTGCCTTGCCAGAACTGAATTTTGTCTATTTCTCTGTTTGAGCTAACTTAATATGCAGCCTCCCAGCTGGGAGCTCACAGCCTTACTTTTATCATAATGAGCTGATAAAGACTATTGTTTCACTTAACTTCTTGCAGGACTCTTGCCTGGACTTTCTGTTGGTGAATGCATTAATTCCCAATGTGTAAATAAAGAGGGAAGTTTCTTGGTGTGGAGTCCGTTTCTTGCTTCTATGAAGGCTGGGTTAGAACAATAATGCAGAAGCACTTTCTTAGATCACATAAAGGGAGAAACGAAAATAGCGATACCGCCAGTGACCATCTCCTTTGCTAGGCGTTGACAAGGTTCAGCCGGGCTGCTGCCAAAGACGTGGCAACAGATTGGTTTGCAAAGTGGGCATGGAGCTGAATTAAGGACGACTGATATCCTAAACAGGCTCACAAGGGTGCCTCTCAGCTGTTCCATTGCTTAAATGGCAACACGTTAAAACTCCATAAGTAAGTGCTGAAAACTAAAGTTGAGATGGCAGTGAACGCGTTAAGGGCATGATAACAAGGGAAAACCTCTGTGGTACCCCCCATTTCCTTGGTATCCAAGTCTTGTGCTAATTTGGCTTAATGTTTAACCCAGCATGTGTTTCATGAACATACAAAAGCCAAGAAACATCTGCCCACCAGTTAGAGAAAGCCACTTTATCAAAAACTAATTGTGAGCTTGTAGGAGGATGAAAGAGACTTGATCTAATAATTCATTTGCATTATAGAGAAAGACAGAAATCTAAAACTCATCATGGTCCTTCTGGTTTAGTACAGATAGTCCTCCATTTATGGCCATTTGTTTAGCAAATGTTCAAAGTTATGATGGTGCTGAAAAAAGTGACCTACAACCAGTCTTCACAGTTACAAACATCACGGTATCCCCCACAATCACATAATCAAAATTCAGGCACTTGGCACCCATCTATTTATAACAGTTGCAGCATTCCCCATTAGAGAGACCTCCTTGGGAGGCTTCAACAAGCAAGGTTAATGGAGGAATTCGTGTAATCACTATGGTGATTTGCTTAACGGCCATGGCAAAAAAGATCGTAATGTCAGACATGACTCCTGTATCAATCGCCTTGCTTAGCCGTGGAAGTTCCAGTCTCAATTGTGGTCTTAAGTCAAGAACTAGGCAGAAACCCAAGGTCCAATTCTAATTGAGAACCACAAGCAAAGGAAGAAAATTGAGAAAATTATCTGGAAACAAACAAGCAAGCTTCGGTTATGTCCACATTTTACCTGGAACTTTATATTTGCATTAATTTATACTAGTAATTATATCCGGCATTGATTTGCCTTTGGTTTCCCAGCACAGCTGAGAATGCTTGTATTTACTTTTCAACACCTCATTAGTTACCTGAAAATTGCTTGCCCTATATCAACCTGCCTGAAATCTCAGATTCTCCTGAGAGTTCCCAGAGCTACCACAGAGAAAGTGAGGAAAGCAGCAATTATCAGCCTTTTTTTTTTTTGGTGAAAGAGATGCCCCAGAGAAGGTTGCCTGGCACTGGGTTTCAAGTCTTTTCAGTTACACCTGAATAAGGTTACCAGGTATCCGAATGGGCAAAGGAGGAGACAGACAAATAGAAAGGAAGACAAATGGGAAGAGGGAAAGACACACTTACAGGTGAAACTCGAAAAATTAGAATATCATGCAAAAGTTCATTTTTTTCAGTAATTCAACTTAAAAGGTGAAACTAATATATGAGATACACTCATTACATGCAATGCAAGGTATTTCAAGCCGTGATTTGTCATAATTGTGATGATTATGGCTTACAGCTCATGAAAACCCCAAATCCACAATCTCAGAAAATTAGAATATGACATGCAATCAATAAAACAAGGATTGTACATAGAACAATATTGGACCTCTGAAAAGTATAAGCGTGCATATGTACTCAGTACTTGGTTTGGGCCCCTTTTGCAGCAATTACTGCCTCAATGCAGCGTGGCATGGAAGCTATCAGCCTGTGGCACTGCTGAGGTGTTATGGAAGACCAGGATGCTTCAATAGCAGCCTTCAACTCTTCTGTATTGTTCAGTCTCACATCTCTCATCTTTCTCTTGGCAATGCCCCATAGATTCTCTATGGGGTTCAGGTCAAGCGAGTTTTCTGGCCAATCAAGCACAGTAATCCCATGGTCATTGAACCAGGTTTTGGTGCTTTTGGCAGTGTGGGCAGGTGCCAAGTCCTGCTGGAAAATGAAGTCAGCATCCCCATAAAGCTCATCTGCAGAAGGAAGCATGAAGTGCTCCAAAATCTCCTGGTAGACGACTGCATTGACCCTGGCCTTAATAAAGCACAGTGGACCAACACCAGCAGATGACATGGCTCCCCAAATCAACACAGACTGTGGAAACTTCATACTGGACTTCAAGCATCTTGCAGTCTGTGCCTCTCCATTCTTCCTCCAGACTCTGGGTCCTTGGTTTCCAAAGTTGCTCTCATCAGAAAAGAGGACTTTGGACCACTGAGCAACAGATCAGGTCTGTTTTTCTTTAGCCCAGGTAAGACACTTCTGACATTGTTTGTTGTTCAGGAGCAGCTTGACAAGAGGAATATGACATTTGAAGCCCATGTCCAGGATCCGTCTGTGTGTGGTGGCTCTTGATGCATTGACTCCAGCCTCGGTCCACTCCTTGTGAAAGTCCCCAACACTTTTGAATGTCCTTTTCCTGACAATCCTCTCCAGGCTGCGGTCATCCCTGCTACTTGTGCACCTTTTTCTTCCACACTTTTCCCTTCCACATAACTTTCTATTAATGTGCGTTGATATAGCACTTTGGGAACATCCAACTTCTTTTGCAATTACCTTTTGAGGCTTTCCCTCCTTATGGAGGGTGTCAATGATGGTTTTCTGCACAACTGTCAGGTCAGCAGTCTTTCCCATGATTGTGATTCCTACTGAACCAGACTGAGAGACCATTTAAAGGCTCAGGAACCCTTTGTAGGTGTTATGGCTTAATTAGCTGATTAGAGTGGGACACTTTGAGCTTAGAATATTGCACCTTTTCACAATATTCTAATTTTCTGAGATTGTAGATTTGGGGTTTTCATGAGCTGTAAGCCATAATCATCACAATTATGGCAAATCTCAGCTTGAACTACCTTGCTTTGCATGTAATGAGTCTATCTCATATATTAGTTTCACCTTTTAAGTTGCATTACTGAAATAAATGAACTTTTGCACGATATTCTAATTTTTCGAGTTTCATCTGTAATGCTTAACCTTATTAGTTATTATGAGTTTATTGTCATTGCACCTCGTACAATGAAATCAAACACCACCTTCAGTGCACATCATGACCATGAAAATAAACACAAATACACATCCTTCACCTTCCACACATTGAACTGGAAACCCCTGACACTGCACCAAGACTACACTATACAGTAGAATTCAAAAGAGCTACTGCCCTGGGATAGAAGCTGTTTTTTCAGCCTATTTGTCCTTGTTTTTATTATTCTGTACCGTCTGCCAGATGGTAATGGTTCAAAAAAAAGTTTTCCAGGATGAGATGGATCTTTGAAAATGTTTTGAACTTTCTTAAGGCAGCGGGAGCTATAAAGCTCTTCCAAAAGTGGGAGAGAGCAGAGATGGAGATTAACCTTCTTGGTAAAAATTATAGCAATGTTTGCCGTACAAAAAACTGCCATGTACTTAAGTGTATGAAAAGCATTAGAAGTGAGGTGGGCAGCTATATAAATAGAATAAATAAATAAATAAATTTTGTGATCTACAAACCGCAGTGATCACACAGTGAAAGGGATGAATGGAAGCTGATTGTTGGGATCAGGAAATAAACTGAATAATGTAAATCTAGGCTGTCAAATCTGTTGGTGGATTTCTTTTCTTAAACAAAGATGCAGATAATTTACAAGGTCACAATTACACAAAAGCTTGAATGTCAACTATTATAAAAACAGTCAATAAAAACAACTATTATTATTATTGTTATTGTGATACATTTTTAAATGTTTAGTTGACTGAGTTTCATGTTTAATGAATAAAAGAGATAATAATAATGATTTATTTATTTATTTATTTGATTTGTCAATTGCTTACAAGATAATAAGTATAAACATAGTTATGAATACATGGATAAATATAAGAAAAATAAAAGAAACAATAGGACAGGGATGGTAGGCACGTTGGTGCACTTATGAACGCCCCCTACAGACCTCTTAGGAAAGGGGTGAGGTCACTAGTAGACAGTCTAAGGTTAAAGTTTTTGGGGTTTGGGGAAGAAACCACAGAGTCAGGTAGAGTATTCCAGACATTGACCACTCTGTTGCTGAAGTCGTATTTCCTGCAATCAAGTTTGGTGCTGTTAACCTTGACTTTGTATCTATTGTGTGCTCTTGTATTGTTATGTTTGAAGCTGAAGTATTCATTGACATGTAGGACATTGCAATGTATGATTTTATATACTATACTTAGATCGGACCGAAGATGGCATAGTTCTAGGTTTTCTAAGTCTAGAACCTCAAGTCTGGTGGCATAAGGTATTCTGCAATGAGTAGAGGAGTGGAGAACTCTTCTTGTGAAATATTTCTGGACTTTCTCTACTGTGTTAATATCAGATACGTAATGTGGATTCCAGACTGGTGAGCTGTATTCAAGTATTGGTCTAGAAAATGTTTTGTATGCTCTAGTTAGTAGCGTGATATTACCAGAGAAAAAGCTAAGTAGGAATAGGTTAACAACTCTTAATGCCTTTTTGGCTAAGTAGTTACAGTGGGGTCTAGCACTTAGATCATTTGAGATGAGTACTCCAAGGTCCTTGACAGAGTTTGGATCATCAACAAGGTCTTGACTATTCAGCTTGTATTTTATTTTCTGATTTTGTTTGCCAATATGTAAGACAGAGCATTTATTTGTTGAGATTTGAAGTTGCCATTTGTTTGACCATTCTGACACATAGTCGAGGACTTTTTGAAGGGTAGCAGAATTATCTGTGGTGTTGAATAGCTTTACATCATCAGCGAAGAGAAGAATTTAGTAAAAATGCCAAATCCAGTCTAAACATCTAGCTGACTGTGTGATGAACCATAATAAAAAAAACCCAAGCCTTCAAAAAGATGGACAAAATAAAATAGATCTTTAGGCCAATGCTGCTGGACTGAAAACAAGCAGATAAAATGGCCTCTTAAATAAGTTACAACCTTCAAATTGGGACTCTCTTAGGTGCATCTATTGGGAGGTTAAAAAAAAAATCAAGAGGTGGCTCTGACTGGCTAATCAAAACCTCACCCCTTTTTACACCCATTGCATAATTTAACATATAATTTTACATATATGTAAAAATGGGTGGGGCTTTATGAGGGTGGCCCCCATCTTGAAAGTTTTAACTCCTTCCTGTGTTACTCTTGATTTGAATGAATAATTTATTAAATCTTAGGGCAATGCAATGCTTTAAAGGGAGCTTCTGTTCGTATTTAATTCACTCATCCCACCCAAACCAATTTGTGAATTGAATCAGATACCTGCAAAAATCATATGACTATTATTTATTTATTTATTTATTTATTTATTTATTTACTTACTTACTTACTTACTTACTTACTTACTTACTTATTTACTTATTGGATTTCTAAGCCGCCCCATGTCCCTGAGGACTTGGGGTGGCATACAATCATAAAAACAGTACAAAATACAATTAAAAAGAAATTAAATAAGAAACCCATTTTATAGTCTAAAACGGTAAAAAAAACCATTAAAAAAACTCACATCCCCCCCCCTCAGTCCAGGTCAGCAAGTTGGAACAACCATGTTTTTAAGCCCCGACGGAAAGAGCGGAGGTCAGGGTCCACCCAAAGCTCCAGGGGCAGTTGGTTCCATAGGATGGGTACTCCCACAGAGAAGGCCCTACACCTAGGGGTCGCCAGCCAACATTGTCTGGCTGACGGAACCCCAAGGAGGCCCTGTCTGTGAGAGCGCACAGGATGATGGGAAACAATTGCTGGCAGCAGGGTCTCCCATAAGTATCCTGGTCCTAAGCCATGAAGGGCTTTATAGGTCAACACCAGCACCTTGAATCTCACCCGGAGGGCAACCAGACTATGCCAATTCAGGATATTTTCTGCTGCAGCAGCAGAAAATAGCACATATTTCAATTTCAGCTCCATCCATGGAAAAGGCAAAAAGGAAAACTATGTGATGTGAGTGTCTTATTAAACTCACTGCTTCCCACAAGTTTTTGGGGATGACAAGCCATGGCGGCATAGTGGTTAGAATGCAGTATTGCAGGCTAATTCTGCTGACTGCCAGGGGTTTAAATCTCACCAGGCTCAAGGTTGACTCGGCCTTCCATCCTTCTGGGGTGGGTAAAATGAGGGCCCAAATTGTTGGGGACAATATGCTGACTCTGTAAACCACTTAGAAAGGGCTGTGAAGCACTAAGAAGCAGTATATAAGTTTAAGTGCTGTTGCTTTGGGCTTCATTGAGTTTCAGCTCTCAGCTTCTGAATGGAGCCAGTCCCAGGTCTTCACCTAGTTCTCTATTCTGCAACTTCCTTGAGTGAAAAGGGAGTAGGCACACTAATAGTTCGGAGTATTGTGTTTGATGAAAAGGACAGCATAACAGAACATGCAAAACTACCTCCATCATGCCAACTAGACAAGGGCACAGCCTGTCTTTGTTTGGCATATTGTTGACACTTTCTTGCAAGAGTACGGAGGGCAAGGCAAGGAGGGTGACAAATGGAAATGCACTTCTGTGAGGGGAACAAAAGATTGGGGTTTTTTTAAGAAAAAGCAATTTGGAAAGCAAAAATACGTACCACTGCAGTTAAAATTCTATGCTCTAGAATGACTCCCTCCAGTCCTGACATTCCCAAAGTTTATTAATAATCTGCAAGCACACAAAGTTGGACTTTTCTCCCAAGAAGTAAATTTGTCTATAGAGATTCTCAGTCACCCAGGTCATGACTGTGCCAAAAGTGTTTTTTCAAAAGGCAACTGGGCTTTGTTTTTCCTTGAAGAGGTTTCACTTCTCCTCCAAAAAGCTACTTCAGTTCCAAAGAAATTCTGGAGAAGCTTCTTGGAGGAGAAGTGAAACGTCTTCAATGAAAAACAAAGCCCAGTTGCCTTTTGAAAAAGCACCTTTGGGGCAAGAAATAAACTTATTGTTTATTTATGAGGCCAGGGAACATCTAAATGTAATCCAATACTAGCCCATATTTTAGTCAGCAAGATCTGTTGTGACCCTGCAGAAAGGGTAAGGCCTAGTTCCATTGATGAATTGTAATGACACAATAAGGAATATGCAGCATATTGTGTTGCTCCTTTAGGTCTTTGTGTTTATAAAGACAAAATTGAGCTCCATTAAGCAGAAGCTTCAGTATCCTAACCCTGAATAATTTAATGATAGCTGGGACAAAATTGGTGCCATTGCACCTAGTACACTAAATTACAGCATTGGAAATCCTCTGGCCTTGAGCTGGGGCTGGGCTCATACAATACATTCAGCCAAAGTCAAGACCAACTAAAGCATGTCATTGATTTCTGGGTTGGGCAAACTCTACCTCCTCTGATTTCTTCTGGAAATCATTCACAAGTCATAAGAGGGATTGCGTGGCAAAGAGATGAAGAAAACCTCTCCTTGTATTGGAAGCAGCTCTTGCATGAATCTGCCTGCAATGTCCTCACAAAGCTGATGTCAGATGTATTATTATCTTTATCTGGAAGTAGATCGTTATAGGTTGTGACAGCCTCATACCATTTATTTTGGTGCTTATGACAGGGCAGCTGCTTTAGGCGTGCAGCTCCAAATCCCCTCCCTTCCCTGCAGGTATCTTTAGACTAATTGCGAATTTTCTCTAAACAACCCTTATGATCTAGCTGATGTTATAGCAATAAGTTAAGTTCTAACTGCAGTTCTGAACAGCCAGAGAAATGAGCAGTATGTTCATGGGTGGGCTTCAAAAATTTTAGCAAAGGGTTCTCTGCCTGGTTGCTGGGTGGGTGTGGCCATGGTGGGTGTGGCCTAGTTGGCCTCCTGAACCACAGTGGGGGGTGGTTTTGCCCTCCCTGGGCTCCGGAGGCTTTCCTTGAGTCTCTGGGAGGGCAAAAACAGCCTCCCCGGGCTCCAGAGGCTCTCTGGAAGCTGGAAACGGGCCCATTTCTGGCCTTCCTGAACTTCCCTGATCCTCCACCCGCACCCTGCATTTACCTGCATCCAAAACAGGCCGTGTGGGAATTCCTGGGAGGGGCAGGGCAGGATGGGCAGGGCCAGCCAGGAATGGGATTTGGGATTCTCCGAACTGCACAGAATCTTAGCTAGGGACTCTCCCAAACCCCTGTGAACCTCCAGTAGCTCACCCCTGAGTATGTTGAGTAAGTTCACATTTTTAAAAAAATTGTCAGAGATCATATAAGGAATGGTGTGGTGTTAGTTCTTTTCAGATAAACACCCTGGATGGGTGGGTATTGTTCTGGAATTAATCTGTGTTGTGGGAAACTAAACTAAATATGAAAATCTGCTTTGTCTCATTCACATATCACCTTGGTGCAAAATTGTAAGGCCTGGTTGAATACTACAATTGTTCAAAGAGAGGACCCTGCACATGATTGGATGGATGACACATCATTCTACGCTTAAGATGAGTTGTGTGGTTTGGTCTTTTATGGTGTTTGAATTCAACTATTAGAGTTTGAAAATCATAGCTTACCTAAGCATGAGGTATGAACTAAGCCACCATTGTTTACATTAAACAAACCAGAAAGTAACTAAGGTAGGGAAAGAACATTCCTAGATTATTTTTTTCAACCTTCTCGCCAGCACTGTCCAACAAAAGCCATATGTATTTTCTCCTGGCTAATATTACATCTCTCTCTGTGTGTGAAAGAAGACTCCCTGGAGACCAATTGCATGTGCAAATGTGTATGTCTAATTAGAACAAGTGCATATATGTTGCCTCTTCGTGTATGCAAGAGAGACATAGTATAATCAGGATGGGTGCCTATGTATTGCCTATATATGTGTACTTATGCTTTCTACTCATGTTTTATTTAAAAGGTTTGTGTGTATATGTGCACCAGGAAGCCCAAAGAAGGTTGTTTAAATCTCATGTTTAGGAAGAATGAGGCAGGGAGGCTTAGAATAAGCGATAGATACGGCACCACTGCCCTACTGCTTCTAATACAGAGATATTTGGGGGATATTTGTCAGGATTCTTTCTTACTCACCCTCTGGATAATTTAAGCCCATTTTAACACAATCTTTCTTTTGCTGACCCATATCAGTTTTTATCCCATTCTGTTAAGTTTTTATCCCACTGATGGAGACACAGATAAACAGAGTCCCAAGTCCATTGACTTAATTTTTTTCTAACATTCGATTGGCTCTAAAAACCAAAGCATGGAGTCCAGCTATCAATTCATTGACCTTGGTTCTATTTTGCTAGTGGGTCTAAGTAAGAAGTTTTAAAACTGGAACGGCTGAGGCACAGTATATTTTAGGTCACCCTTCCAAACCTGGTGTTCTCCAGATGTCCTGGACTATGACTCATGCTGGCCACACTGTCTGGAGATTGTTATAAGCTCTGTTGAGAGATACGGCACCACAGATTACAGCTTTTTTTGTGGTTGCATCCCACATGATAGTTATATTAGTCCAAGGAAATCCTCCTCCATTACTTTTGGCCAGCAAATGAAAACCATTCTCATTCTGCCTACATTTTTACCAACTTACTAATTAGATTTGCTATCTTCTTTGTTAAAACTGCTTTTCTTTGAACTGGAATGTTGTACTTTGTTATTTTAGTTCACCCTTCCCCAACCAGGTGTCTTCCAGATGTATCAAGCTAAAGCTTTCACATAAATATGCCTCTGACTTCTCTTGTGTCTCACGGACATGAATTCACAAGAGTTTATGCTACAATAAATCAGTTCAACCATAAAGGGACTAAAATGCATTTTTTCTTGTATTTACTGAGACAGGCTAACAGGGCTCTCTTACAAATGTGAAGGTTTAAGGTGAAAAATTGAGGTGAAAAGTGCAAGTTAGAAACCAATGAAACTGCTCTTATCATATCACTGAGCTATCTAAACAATTCTTCTCTTTACAATGGAGAGACAATGTTTTGATGGACAAGATTCCACTTTACTTGGGAACAAGCATGGAATGAGTTTGGCAACAATATAGAGCAGTGTGATTTTTCTGGTGTGGAAGGTGACTCTGTGAGGCTAGATTTCTTGGATTTTTAAATGTGTTACATATCTTCTAGATCGGGTGTCAGCAACCTGTGGCTGTGGAACCTCATGCGGCTCTTTGGGCCTTCTGCTGTAGCTCCCTGTTGAGTGATTCTACCACTGGCTGGCCACACTCCTCGCCCTCCCCTCCCAGTTACTCCTTGCCTGGCCTGAGAAGGTAAAACCCAAAAAACAGAAATGAGAGGGAGGGAGGGTGGGAGAGGGACCCATTTTCCACAGAAAACACAGGGAGCCACAAAACCTGGGTAGGCATGGTGGGGGGGATCATGTGACTGGGTGGGAGTAACATTGAGTTGGCCACGCCCACCCAGGTTTTGTAGCTCCTGGTGTTTTCTTTCTTGTGGGAAATGGATTCAAGTGGTTCTTTGAGTGTTTAAGGTTGCAGGCCTTAAACCCAGGATCATCTGCAAAACATTTGTTGGACTACAGAGCTTCTCTGAAATGTCCAATTTTTATGCCCAACTTTTCTAAAACTTTTTAATCACAGGTATGTCCCAGGGGAAATAACATTCTTTCAAAACTAAATGGTTGAAGTTCCACTATTTACCATAAGCAAATACATTTTCTAGGGCTAGTTAGAATGAAATGTTGAATATTTTCTTTCTTACTTAAAAAAAACTGTATATTTTTCATTGAAAATTAAGTAGGCTATTTTAATAATTTTCTCTTTCCATGGTCTAACTCTAATCAAACAGTAATGTCCCCTTGCCTAAAAATAAAACTGTTAGAAACAAAGTTGGTTGAACAAATCACATTAAATTATTTATTTAATAGTTATATCCCTAAACTTTACATGTTCATAATTACTACAAGAATCTTAACTTTTAATAATTTCTTTATGCTTAGTTGTATAGTGGCTGGAACAAAGTTTAGAGTAAAAATAAAATAAAATAACACAATGATTTCTTTCTTCCTTTCATTCTTCAAATGAATTTCAGTATGATTGGTTTTTTTTTAGTCTCCCTTTGAAAATTATAATTTTAAGTAGATAGAATTGTCAATGCAGTAAGTTTTAAATATATAACTGTACTCATAAAATGGAATCCTGTAAAGTGGAATCCTGTAAATATCCCCTCCACAAAAAAAATCTAATATGGGTCTTATTTCTAGGCAAGATGTCTAAGAGTGCAATCTGAGTTCTTGTCAGATCAATACCATATGCATATAAAGTGGCAAGACTCATCTGAAAAGAGGTCAAAAAGATATGCTATTAGTCTTTTTCTCCCTTTTTTCCCTTCTTCTGGCTGCTTTTTTTATTATATAGTGTTAATCCAAAGATACATTGTTATTATAGAGATGTTCACCAATGCAATCCCATAAACTGAAAGATGCCCTTAAATGGCCATCTGCTTCCACTAAGGAACACTGATAGAAGCAGGCAGCTGCACATTGGACAGAATGAGGTAGCCAATTGCAATTTCTAGGCATCAAGAGAAAGGACTATTGTGATGAAATCATTCAAAATGTCAGTGATCTCAGGCAAGACTGAAAATCATATCATATCAAATCAACATATAATTAAACTTTGGAATTTGCTACCACTAGATGTGGTGCTGGCTACCAGCTTGGCTGGCATTAATAAGGGTTGAACCAATTAATGGAGATCAAAGGAGATCAATGGCTATTAAATGGCACTGTGACTTCTTTTGAAGGCCACTTGCTGGGAGACTAGTGGGCTTCCATGTGCAGTTGGCCAGTAATTTTGAGAATAGTCTGCCAGATTAGATGAGCCAGAAGTCCAATCTAGCAGGGCATTGCATTTATTCTTATGTTGTCTCATAAATCCAGTGAGGACTAGTGCTCAAAGGCTTATATCCTAATGCCTTTTGGTCTTTTTTTTTAATTACATTTATATGCCACCCTTCTCAGGGCAGCTTACAATTTTTGGGATACAACCCAATGCGCTCAGCAATAGCCTTCATTCCATTGTATATGCCTGCTTATTACTAAGCAGCATTTTTACAAAGTCAGCTTATTGCCCCCAACAATCTTGGGTCCTCAATTTACCTACCTCGAGAGGATGGAAGGCTGAGTCAACCTTGAGCCTGGTGGGATTCAAGCCTGCACTAATTGCAGGCAGCTGGAACTTAAGTTTGTTTGTTTGTTTTGTTTGTTTTATTTGGACTTATAAGCCGCCCTCTCTCCCGAAGGACTCAGGGCGGTGTACATAAAAGACAGAAAGTACAAAAGTTAAAATAAATTAAAAAGATATTAAATTATGCCAAATAAACAATCAAATTAAAAACCCCGATCCCCTGTCAATCCAGGTCGGATTGCAAAAATAGCCATGTTTTGAGGTTGCGGCAGAAGGAGTGGAGATCAGGGGCCAAGCGCAACTCAAGGGGTAGTTGATTCCAGAGGGTGGGCACCCCCACAGAGAAGCCCCTACCCCTAGGGGCCGCCAGCCTACACTGTTTAGCTGACGGTATCCCCAGGAGGCCCCGTCTGTGGGAGCACCCAGGGCGATTGGTATTTTTGTCAGCAGAAGGAGACATTCTTGCAAGTACCGGACCCAAGCCATACAGGGCTTTATAAGTTGTTACCAAAACCTTGAATTTCACATGGAGAGCAACCAGCAACCAATGCAGGTTGCTCAGGAGGGGTGTAACAGCCTGCACCACCAAGGCTCTTTGAAGACAATAATCTTTATGTTGTCTACAGCAATACCTCGGTTAGGAACCTCATAGAGGCAAAACTTTGCCTCACCTTAGAATTTTATTCAGTTCACCTCTGCACTTAGATTGTTCAAACTGGATGGATTAATTCTAAATCTATGGAAGCTTTTTAGTCACTTCTGAATTTATAGATCAATGACTCCATCTATTATGTGACAATCCTCAGTTGAAAATTAGTTTCAGTTTATAAGTAAATTGAAGCTTATGCAAATACCATGATGAAATAAATTATAGAAACAGGAAGTTATATAATCAGCAACATATATTAATAAAACAACCCAGAGATAAAACTATGTTTTGCAAGAGCGCTGGTGACTTTGTTCACAGAACTCGTTTTAAAATGTTGCCTCTTAGATTAAATGGGAGGAAGAGCTATTAGACATCTGTATGTAAGATGAGCAACATAATCTAGATAGGCCATGCAGACATTTCAGTTCCTGGAAAAGCTAGTGATACAGCACTTATCTAAATGTTAAATATTTCAGCTCAGTATCTGATTCTCACCACTCTGAAAAATGGTATTGTGTGCTCATTTGTGTGGCTATGTAAAAAAAAAGAAGCAAATCTAAACATACTTTTTTTTTAAAAATGTTTGAATAAAATAGACAATATGTCATCAGGGGGAACACTATGGTACAGATCTTGCCCTGTTGGACTTACCAACAAATATGCCTTGGAGCAGAGGTGGTATTCAGCAGGTTCTGACCAGTTCTGGAGAACCAGTAGCAGAAATTTTGAGTAATCCGGAGAACCAGCAAATACCACCTCTGACTGGAGATTTTACAGTATCCTTCCCCTGCCACGCCCACCAAGCCACGCCCACAGAACCGGTAGTAAAAAAAGTTGAATCCCATCACTGCCCTGGTGGTATATTTTCATGCAATGTCTACGATGCTGCCTTCAAGGCATGCACTGAATACCTTCAAATGTTTGTAAGGATATTGCATATCCAACTTATTTATTTATTTATTAGATTTATATCCCACCTCACTTCCCCCAAAGGGGAACTCGAGGCGGCGTACAAAAGGATAAAAACAATTTCTGTATAAATATAAAAACAAGAAGCTCATTCATACCAATCCAAAACATACACGGGGGAAAAGCAAAATCTCAAGATCTCAATACCATGCCCTCCGACAAAGCCAGGTCTTAACGGCTTTGCGGAAGGCAAGTAGATTTGGGGTGGTTCTAATCTCCGCGGTGTATAAATGTAACTTATGTTACACTTTTATTTTGACAGTGTGTAAAATCTATCTGATTTTGGCACTGGTTATCTGAAAGAACTATCAGGTCACTGACAATAACTTGGAAGAAAAGTGACAAAGCCAGGGATCAGTAAATTTCTTGCCAGTATAGTTTTCTGCCAACTTACACGTAGGTGGGAGGTGCTCATAGGTCAATGTTCCTTAATGCTAGAAGCTTCCAAGATGTGCTGGAACTATGAGTCCCCAAATTCCAAGATAGTGTGGATAAAGCCTTGGAATTCTGGGAATTAAAAACCCAGCATGTCTTCAGGGTTCCAGTTTGGGGAAAGCCAGAACAAAGAGGTTTCAACTTCTATATTTCTACTCATTCCATTTAAGAAAAAAAACCTCATAAAGCTAGCAAAACAAGGATCATCACTTGGTGAAGATTCATGTGTAAATGTTTATTTTCTTGTTCTTCCAAATAAAGAGCAAAAAATGCTAAGACTTCTGAGAAAAGCTTCTAAAGGCAAAAGCTGGTGATACTGGATAACAGGCTGGCTCAATCTGCATCAGTCTCACATACATGCAGACAATACCTTACAGAGCATTGAAACCAGGGGTTTTAGACCATAAGGAAAAGTTTAAAAATTTTGGGCCATTAGCTTCCCAGAAATAAGGCGATATTGCATCATCACAAAGATACATTTATGTCTTACCATATGAAGTTTTAGGATCAATAAAATTAATATTCATTACTATGAAATCAATTCCAGAAAAATTAGCCTGGGGAAGAGAAGGATCACGAATAAGCAATTCTGAATCCAGGCACAATGGGATCAGAATGTCTTTATTTGCTTATTTATTTATAAAAGTTATAAAAATTTAGAGGCCACCCAACTCCAAAACTCTCAGCAGCTTACATTAAAGCTAAAAAGCAATAAAAAGAAATTTCCATGGATTTAATTCAGTAACATTGAAAGCTGAAGGACAAAAAGTGTAGCAGCATGGAATGGTTTAGATTAACATATGTCCTGACAGTGTCCCTCACTTGAAGTAACTATTTTAATAGGTCCAGAGAAAAAAGGACAGGAAAATATTATTATTTATACAACATATAATTAACTACAAACTATAGCTGCAAGATGCGGCAATGTCCAGTGGAAATGGCAGCTTTAAAAACTATTAGATTCATGGAGTGTTGATATGTCTGTGGCTTTTATTCACATTCATCAGAAAGAAAGAATATGAATGAGTTGGCTGTGAACTCTTTAGCTGGCTTCTGGCAGGCTATAGGTGGACATAGAATGCTGAGCAAGATGGACTTCGATCTGCTTTAGCGAAGTTTTTTTGCTAAAAAAGAATCCATTTATTAATTTTATAGCTATATTTTTCAAATGTTGAATAGTTTTTAGTGCTTATCAAGATATGTCAGGTTCCAAGGAATAATTTGCATGATCAAATATAAGGAGAAACCATTAGTACTGCTTTTAATCCAAATCTTCACATCACTTCCAAATTGCTGGTGACTTGTCAAGCCCTCTCTTTTGTAGCATTAGTCCCCACTCACCTATTTAAGTGAACAGAAAGAAAATACAATAAGATGAATGAAGCACAACCAACAAATGGGTCACTGAATATTGCTGGCATTGGCTAGAGATGGGAAGATATTTGGGCTTTAACAGGTCCAAACATGTAAGGACATGCTGGCTAGCCATTATTGATTCTCAAGGGCTTACAACATTGATCTGGGGAGTGTGTGGTATTGCACTTTACTGAAGTATTTATTTATTAATTTGATTAGTCAACTGCTTACAAGATAATAGGTATAAGTATAAACATAGTTATGAATACATGGATACTTATAAGAAAAATAAAAGAAACAATAGGACAGAGACAGTAGGCACTTTGGTGCGCTTATGCACGCCCCCTACAGACCTCTTAGGAAAGGGGTGAGGTCACTAGTAGACAGTCTAAGGTTAAAGTTTTTGGGGTTTGGGGAAGAAACCACAGAGTCAGGTAGAGTATTCCAGACATTGACCACTCTGTTGCTGAAGTCGTATTTCCTGCAATCAAGTTTGGTGCTGTTAACCTTGACTTTGTATCTATTGTGTGCTCTTGTATTGTTATGATTGAAGCTGAAGTATTCATTGACAGGTAGGATATTGCAATGTATAATTTTATATACTATACTTAGATCGGACCGAAGACGGCATAGTTCTAGGTTTTCTAAGTCTAGAACCTCAAGTCTGGTGGCATAAGGTATTCTGCAATGATTAGAGGAGTGGAGAACTCTTCTTGTGAAATATTTCTGGACTTTCTCTACTGTGTTAATATCAGATACGTAATGTGGATTCCAGACTGGTGAGCTGTATTCAACTATTGGTCTAGAAAATGTTTTGTATGCTCTAGTTAGTAGTGTGATATTACCAGAGAAAAAGCTAAGTAGGAATAGGTTAACAACTCTTAATGCCTTTTTGGCTAAGTAGTTACAGTGGGGTCTAGCACTTAGATCATTTGAGATGAGTACTCCAAGGTCCTTGACAGAGTTTGGATCATCAGCAAGGTCTTGACTATTCAGCTTGTATTTTATTTTCTGATTTTGTTTGCCAATATGTAAGACAGAGCATTTATTTGTTGAGATTTGAAGTTGCCATTTGTTTGACCATTCTGATATATAGTCAAGGTCTTTTTGAAGGGTAGCAGAATTATCTGTGGTGTTTAATAGCTTTACATCATCAGCGAAGAGAACGCAATTGCTCTTAATATGATCACAGAGGTCATTTATGTAGAGTATGAAGAGAGTTGGACCTAGAACACCTTGAGGGACACCACTGTTGACAGGTACAGAATTTGATAGGATGTTTCCAATTTTGACCATTTGTTGTCTGTTTGACAGGAATGCTTCTATCCAGTTATGCAGGTGTCCAGAGATACCATAAGATTTTAGATTTAATTGTAGTTTGTCATGTACCACTGAATCAAAGGCTTTACAGAAGTCTATGTAAAAAAGTAAAAAGCTTACACCCTGCAGACTATTTGTACCTACTCAATAACATGATATTGCTGACTTTTCTCTCTTAGGCACTAATGCCAACTTCTCGTTGTTGACTACCTTTTTTAAAAAAATACTTTATTGACTTTTATTGCATTACAAAAAACGAACAAACTTACATTGAAAAAAGACAAACTAGACACACACTCACCATTAAAACATTAAAAATATTACATTCATAACAACCTGTGGTGATATTTACATAATCATTTTCTATATACTATTAACTCCTTCTCAAGTATACTGTATAGTGCTGAGTATACTCAAGTATAGTGCTGAGATGGATAAGTTAACATTGACCTTGAAAGACAAAGAAGATTCATTATTCTATATGGTGTGGGAACGTTGGTACAATTGGTTAGAAGGGAGAAAGTAATGGGATTAAGAACTATTAATTAGAGAGTTAGATAGAGCAAAGTATGCATTGTTGACTATCTTGATAGTAATGTTTTATCTTAAGTTGTTCAACTCACTTTGATTCAATGGCTTAAGATGATCTGAAGGTGCTGAAATATTATTTCCACTTAAAAAAGGCTGGATAATAAATTCAGATGACAAGCACTAGCTTTTGTGTGGGCCTAACAGCATTGATCATGCATGTTCCCCAACATTCTTTCTGAACAATGTCACATCATTTTGAAGGGCCTGTCAAATATTGCCAGCAAGGATGTACATTTTGCATGTGTGAAAAGGCTAGTGCAACTTGCCTCCTCTGCAAACTTTCTCTGTTCTGACTGTCAATGCAAATTGGAGAACAAGCAGCGTAAGATAGAAATGAGCACTCTGTAACCTGCGAGATGCATTCAGTATTCTGCGTACCCAAATCCCCATTATTCTTCTTTGTACTTTTCTGCCGTATTAGCAATGTTTTGTAAATATTTTAGAACAGAGGTGGGCTGTATGATACATTTTATATCTCCTAATTTAACCATCACATTCAATGGAGGGCATCCCAGTGACAGTGTCAAAATAAAATTCAGCTGGATCCATTCTTAAGAAATTGTTGGATACATATTTCTCATTTTATATTCTTAAAATCTCCTATAATGACAATTCTGGATTTCTATAGTTCCATCATTCTTCTCTCTTCTCTTTTGCAGATCTGCTTGACCATGGAGAAACGTGTCAGGAGAAATCATGGGGGCTTCATCCCTCATTGGACCAAGGACTTGCTGGTCAAATAAATTCTCCTGATCTTTTTCCTAATAGTTCTCATTCATTTGGGGGAAACAAAATATGCTGTAGATAGCAAATATTTCAAAGGATAAAAGAAATTGAGAGTTATTCTTGTGGGTGGAAATGGTGTTTGTGTTTATTGAGTGATAACGAGACCATTACAAATTATCTCTTTTCATCATAAATGATCTGTCAAGTACAGTAGATCCCAAGGAAAGACATGGGGAGGGGGGGACGTGTTTTTCTCTTTTAAATTTGTTCACATTATTGTCACTATCAAGGCGGATCCATTCTTGAGAAATTGTTGGATACATATTTCTCACTGTATTTTCTTAAAATCTCCTATAATGACAATTTTAGATTATTGGGAGACCCATAAAAGGAAAGAAGAAAGCAGCCCAAAGAATTCCAGAGAAATTTGCTGAAAAACCCTCTTCCCATTTCCTTTTTCCAAAGGTCTAATTTCTTTTATGAATAGCAGAGTTCATTAAATAATTGTAATTTATTATTCTAATTGACTTTGCTTGTTTATTGGATGGATTAGAAATATAGTAAATATTGAAAAGAAATAATAACCTTTCTTGTCAGGAGAAAGACAAATTTAGATCTAGTTTCATTTCAGTTAGAGAGGAATAATTATTCTTAGCCTCAGATAAAACTGTATCCACATTCCTTAGTTTTATCTGTTGATATGCTATTTTCTCCTCTTGTCAACAGGGATTCTGATCAGATCTTGTTTCGAGGTACCTCCCACTGAAAAGGAGTATCTAGTCCATGTACAAGCCAAATGAAGAAAGAGAACTGATTGAAGGAATCATTAATATAATTAACACACCTACTGTAAGATTGGTACAGGATTATTGCAAAATCAGATCAGTAAAAATACTGTGTGGGAGAACAGAGATCTACCTATTCAGATTCTAGCTGTAGTGTAACTTGGGCTACAAGAGAACCATCTCAGTTCCTCAAGATGGCTTAATACTGAAATAAAATATGATCCTTTATAACTTTCTAGTCAAACAGTAAGCCAAAACAAGTCCTAAAGTAGTCCCAACGGTATTTTTCTTCAAAGGGCAACTGGACTTTCTTGGTTTTTTCTTTGAACTTTTGTCAGTTCTGAAGCTTCTTGAATGAGAAGCAAAATGTTTTCAAAGAAAAAAAACCAAGGAAGTTTAATTGGCTTTTGGAAAAAGCATCTTTGCGACAGCTATGAACTGCGTGATTGAGAATCTCCATAGATAATAGAAGTGTTTTTAAGGCATTTGCTAACATTTGCTGTGAAGTGGCATTGCTAATTGCCTCAGTCCTATTCCTTGGAAATATTTTGTTTCTTAAATAAATGTTACTTTGGTGGAATTTCTGGACATCTTCCCCCTTCTAAAACTCACTAAAATAAATAATAGCACAACCAAGGGAAATATAGGACTTTGGCATTGTTCCTTTGTTTCTGCATTGGTATTATCCTTGGGGAGTCAAGCTGTGGACCAAAATCTCAAACATTTCCATTGAATGGTATCTGAATCACTTGAGTTCCAAAAGACTTTGCAGTATTTTCCTTGGTAGAACTTCCATCAATGCTCACTTATCAGCTTTCCCATTCTCTGTCTCCCCTTATCTCTTTCCACTGCAATTGCCTGGGCTCTGGCACTTTTCACTGGTCTTACTCTATTCCCCTTTTCTTTTCTATCATCTTTCCAATAGGTCTTTTCTGGCTGATGAATGGGACCAGTTTATTCTCCATGTATGAGCTCCTTGAACTCCCTTAGTTCTCCAACCAGACTGAAATCCAAGAGCAACTGCTAGCTGGATGCATGCATTCTTTCTGACAGGGATTGTCTATGGAGATGCTCAGTTATCCAGGTCATGGTTATCACAAAGGTGCTTTTTTTTTCAAGAGACAACTGGACTTCTGGTTTTCCTTTCAAGACATTTCACTTCTCCTCCAAGAAGCTTCTTCAGCCAGAAAGTCTGTCAGGGAAGAAACAAGCAAACACCAGCAACTGTTTTCTCTCCAGATGGGAGTCAGCTTGTCCTTATTTTGTTTGATGCCCTTGCATATAACCAACATTAAGGAAAACCTTCAGGATAATTCTTGTTTTTGAAGTTAAGCTTATCAAAGAAAATACAACTATATTATAATGATCTGCTAATGTTTGCATCTTAGCAAGTTTTCATCTCATCAGATCAAAGCACATTTTATAAGTTATCAGGATATATTGTGCTCAGCAGTTCTCATCCCACCTCAAATTAGGTTTTTCTGCTGGCCCAGCTGGTCTTGATTCACAACACAGAACTCATTTACTTCCTCTGCCCAAGATCAGATAGGATGTGGGCATAATTGGTGCTTTCCGTGTTATTCGTTTTCATTTCATTACTCTTCATTTTCTCCATAAATATGTGAACGCAACCTCAATGTCCTTTCTTGGCTCAGAAATGGGTTTTTGTTGCCTCATTTATAAAAAGTATCATTTGTCTTTAATGGAACTTAGGCCATATTAACTACACTCATGAAATAATTGTGAAAAAGATGGAACAATCCCCCCCCCACGTTTCCACTTGTCTTTAATTCTTGCTATTAAAGCTTTTAAACTTTACTTTTTTAAAAAGGCATGTATGGACATTTTCATTATTGAGGGGTCCTTGGTGCTCTCTGAGTTTGTTTGTTTTCTTGCAGACATTTATTACCCTAACTAGGTAACATCATCGGTGCTAGTAAGGAGTGTTGTTTCTCCTTTATTGATTTTTATTATTATTAATTCTACCTTTCATTCAAGTTCTCTATCTTACTCTTCTAAAAACCTTGTGAAGTAAAGCAGGCTAACAGAGTCACCTGACTGATTCCCCATAGCCAAACAGAAATTTAAACTAGGATGTCAGCCCTATCAGTTAGACCAGATCAGGAACTAATTCCACATGTTGATAACAACTATAAGCTATTGAAATAGTTATAGTATACTTCCTTTTTACAATCCAGTAATCCCTTAATTGTGGTAGAGTTGGGGCATATGGATGGAGCTGAGCATTTATTGGCCGGATGCCCTTCCTGACACCACACTGAGTTCACGGCAAAAAAAAAAAATTCTTAGGAGAGAAACATCTGCCAATGCCTAGGTTTGAACTCTCAACCTTCCAAGTGGGAGGTCAGCATTTTCATCACTAGGCCACCACATCACTCATGTTGAGATAGGTAGAGTATAATAACAAAACCTTTCAAGCATGATTGTGCTTTAGCTTTCATCCCTCTTATATCCCAGTGGCTCAGGGAGGAGCGTGTCTGAATCTCTACCAAATAACTGTCCTGTTTCCCAGGACTTAAGGAATGATTCAGCCCTTTTTGCTTCTAGAATGGTTCTTGCCTATTTCTCTCAAGGTCATCTCCCTGATTCTCTGCCTAGGATCTCCCTGATCCTTTGTTCAAAACTATACATTTTCAGAAATGACAACATCTTCAAATAAAACAGCAAGGACTTTTCTTCTTTCAAAGTGTCTCTTATTTACTTATTTATTTATTAAATTTATATGTGCCCTCTTACCTAGAAAATCACCTCTCCCCCAGAAAGTGGCAGATTAGGCCAAATGTACTTTTTATCATACACTCACATACACCGATACTTTGTTTTGTCATAAATGGTGACACCTTGCGCATAGCTGGCTGAGGAATTCTGGGAGCTTTTTTTTTAAATTACATTTATATGCCGCCCTTCTCCGGAGACTCAGGGCGGCTTACAATTTTTGGGATACAACTCAGTGTGCTCAGCAATAGCCTTCATTCCATTGTATATTATTACTAAGCGGCATTTTTACAAAGTCAGCTAATTGCCCCCAACAATCTTGGGTCCTCAATTTACCTACCCTGAGAGGATGGAAGGCTGAGTCAACCTTGAGCCTGGTGGGATTCGAGCCTACAGCAGTTGTAGGCAGCTGGAACTTAAGTGCAGGCAATTAACAGCCTGAGCCACCAAGGCCCTTGAAGTTGGCAACTTTAAAACTTGTGGAGTTGAAGTCCACAAGTTTTAAAGTTGCCAAGTTTGGAGACCTCTGAATCTAGGGTTATGCTAATGAAGTATTTGCCAGCCAGACCTGCCATCTTTTTTTTTAAGCATTTTTATCTCAACATTTTGCTACAGATAGAATGTATATAATTTGGTGAACAGTTATATTCACATTCAGATATTAACCAGCTGTTGCCAATTTTGAACAAAATGTTATGTACAAGTAGTCTTCGATGTACCACCACAATTGAGCCCAAAATTTCTGTTCTTGAGATGTTTGTGAAGTGAATTTTGCCCCATTTTACGACCTTTCTTGCCTCCATTGTTACGTGAATCACTGCAGTTGATAAGTTAGTCACCTAGTTGTTAAGTGAATCTGGCTCCCCCATTGACTTTGCTTGTCAGAAGGTCGCAAAAGATGATCACATGACTCATGGGACACTGCAAGAGTCATAAATATGAATCCATTATCAAACATCTGAATTCTGATCACATGATCATGGGCATGCTGAAAAGGTCATAACTGTGAAAAAAATCATGTCTTTTTTTTTCAGTGCCATTGTAACTTTGAACGGTCGCTAAACGAACTGTTGTAAGTCGAGAACTACCTGCATTGAGAATACAGTGACTGATACACCCCTCCTTTTAGTATTAAGTGGTTAACGAGGAACTGGCGTTTTGTAGCTCACCTCTGGAATGTCGTGGATTTCTTGTGATTGATAATGGAAAAAACTTTAGGAAATGTTTCATTATTCTTTCAAGTATACTCAGTGTGTGTGAAAGATAGAGAGAGCCAGAGTGAGTCAACAGATGACAGCAGCTGAGCGGAAAGACAAGACTTCTAGGTCCCAAGGGTGTGTCTAGTCACCCGACTGGTTAGATCACGTATTACCTAAAACCCTGGGAGGAAGTTAGTTCCCATGAAGACAAGGGTCTAAGGATAGTGGTGAATGCCAGGTAGGATGTGGGCAAGGATTAGTCAGTCTCATGATGAAAAACCATCATAATTTGGTTTTCGCTATCCTCACTCATGCCTCAGCTTTCACTGCTGATGAAAGTAGATAATAGCGCTCATCAGTTTTAATAAGCATGTGTCTCCACTGACCTGGGAACAAAACAGATCTCTCTCCCACAGAGAAAGTATTCAGACTCTCACAGCCCTTTTACAATTCCTAAGCAGACCTGCTCCTTTCCTGGTGCAAATGGATAGATCAACATGAAACCTACCAGCTCAACTTACTGCAAAGGAGAAAGGAGATCATATTTTAAAATAACATCTCTTTCAGTTGAAACACTGTGTACCTATCTATCTACCTACCTACCTACCCACATATCTACCTACATACTTATCTACCTATTTACCTTTTTTTTCTCCCCTTCTGAATTGCTAAGGAACATGTGGATAACTGCAGAGACTTGATAAGCTACCACTAAGAGTTGGGAGACTTTGGAAATCCTGAGGAGAACCTCAAGAGTTTTCACCTCTGCCAATTGCCAGCAATCTCCACCAAAAGTATTGGAAAAGTATTGGCAGGGGTCAGGGGGGTGAGAACCTGCAATCCAATTGATAGGAGATAATCTATACAGTTACCACATGTAGAAACTGTTGTAACTGATAGAAAGGAATAGCCTAAGTTGCTGATTTGTACGTTGCCTTAAATATTAAGACATCGACAAAAGGAAGAGTAATAACTAAAAGAAGAAGAAATCCAAGCTGTAGATTGTATCCATCTCTAAAGTATGAACATATCCATGGACACGCACACACATATACATGACTTGGACACTCCAGAAGGAAATGGCAAACATTAGGCTACCAAGTTTTCCTACACATATAAAGAGCTGGAAAATAGGATCCGATTTGGGTTGGTCACCAGAACTAGAGGTTTTATCTTCCAAGCTTTTGGACTTGTGCTGGAGCTCATCTGAGTGTGTTGGAAAACAGATTTCTGAACTTTATTGTTGTATATATTGAATGTAGTGAGTATTTAATAGGCACAGAAACAGGAAGATGTTTCAGTCCCCACAACAAAAGAATGGATGGAAAAATTTGTGGAGAAGTAGTGTGATAGCCAGAAATGGCAAAATTGACTGGTTTCATTAGAGATAAGAACATATCAAGCTTTGTTTCTACTTCTGGAGAAGCTACTTCTGGACTTTGTGCTTGAAAATGAAAGTTTGGATTTTGCTAATTAAGCTAATTTGTTGTTATAGAAATGGCTAGTATTTGCTAAGTTAGTAAAGTAAAAATTTCAGATTGTAATTTTATTTTGTACTTTACTGCACTGAAAAAAGTTGGAAGTTGATGCTTTTTTCTTTCCCCTTGTACCTATTCCTCTTCCCCCTTCTTTCTCCCCTTCCCTATTTTTCTAATTAAAATTGAAAAGTTTTCCTACATATATTATTCATTCGCTGAAGAAAATTCAATGCTATAATTTAAATTTTATTATGAAAGGGAGGGGGGGAAGCATTCATAACACATTAAGCTATTTCTCTGAAAACCCAGAACTATCATTGACACAGAAGTAAAAATGCAAAGCAAATGTCTCATTAATAGTTTGGGATGAGTTATTGATGCCATCAGCAATCTGTCCTTCAGCAGTTGCCAGACAATTGAGAAATTTAATCAAAGAAAATGTATCAATTGAGAAAAAAGATGGTGGGCTATTGAGTGGAAATTTCAGACAGACCTTACCAGTTGCATTGCCTTCTAAAAATCAGTCTGCATTAAATCATTGTTCTAACTTTTTGGATCAGGATCAAAGGACACAAATTAATAAAGATGGGAGTGCAGATTTGAAAAAGAATGAGTTGCACTTTGTCTACTTTTTTTCTGGCTGCATTTCCTCCTCTGTTCCTTCCTCATCAGATCTTTGTGATGTGGCCCAAGAATTTTGATTTTTCCAGGGTGCTTGAAACTATAAGTGAAGCCAAAACTTGCACGAGCAAGGGAATGCTTCATGAAAAAAAGCCTCCTAATAATGGTTAAAAGAAAAAGAAAAATCTACGTTAAGCAGCACATTATAATAGTGGCCACAGAACGATTGTAAAAGAAATAAAAAGGAACAAAGTGGGCACAAGAGTATTTGCCTGATTATTAAGATTTTTGAATCATAGTTGTTAAACCATTCATAGGAGCACATAATTATGAGTAACTTCACACACCATGCTAAACCAAATCAATAAACACCATTATTGTATGATTGTTTTATTACCCTGCTGATCTTTGCAACTTACAAAAAAATCATATAAAATATTAAAATAACAACCTACAGTATTAACAAAACATCAGCAATCAAGGGCCTGTTGGGTGCAGGGAAGTATCTAAAGGTATCTTAAAGCCTTCCTGGAGGCTAACAAAATGGTCTGACCCCCTCAGCTTTCCTTGTTGAATTTTGAGACTTCTGGTGGGTTGCCATTAAAATAACATTTATTCGCAGACTAAAACAGCATTCCCATTATTCAGATTAAAGATGCAACAGGGGTCCACCGACAGTCTAAACCCAGATCAGAGAACAGAGTCAGATCTTAAGGGACTTCCTGATCTTGGAAAGGGGAAGCCAGAAGTACTTCTGAAGCAGGAGTGGGCAACTTCATGGCCTGTGGACTTCATCTGGATGGTTCAGGAATTCTGGGAGTTGACGTCCACAGGTCATACAGTTGTCATAGTTGTATATCTCTGTTAACTGAGAACTGCAGCTCACCTATTCTGCCCATATGAACTGGGTAGGCAGATAGATTTGGAGACAGGCACTCCTGCAGATAATCAGATTCTATATACCATGGAGATCTTTATAGGTAATGACCAGCACCCTGAACTGGACCCAGTAGTCAACTGGTAAACAATGCAACTTGCATATACCAGGAATGACACATGGGCATAATGAGAAGTACCTGTTGCATTTCACATTGCTGCATTGTGAACCTATCATAATTCTGGATGGTAGCTCCATGTACAGCACATTGCTATAGTCCAACCATGAGTGTCTAAGACATCTAAAAGGGTTCCTGGATGAGGAAAGGGCATACCTGGCCCACAAGATGAATGTGTACAAAAGCCCTCCTAGCCAGAACTGCCATCAGCTCTTCTAGCAGTAGCTGAGAATTCAGGACACTGATGCCAAATGGAGAAGTGCAACCCGATCCAGATGAAACATAAAACTTCTCAGGCTTAGAAGGAATCCATTTCTTTTTGCAATGTGCATTCTAAACTAGGAACATCAGACATTAAACTTGGAATGGCAGCTATTCTGATTCTAGGAAGGAAGGACCTGAGCAAGCTTCTAACACCAGGGTTCCTGAAATTTTTGCTCTCACATCTCTCTTTAGTATAATATTAAAAACCCAAAGGCTAAAATGAACCCAAATGAACAATGAAAACAATATAATGAAATTTTGGGAAAGGTGTATTTATTTAACAATAATGTACTGTACAACTAAAAGGTTCTTCACACCTCCCCGGACTCTATCAGCGCCTCCCCAAGGGAAGTACCACTCACAGCTTGGAAACCTTGCTCTAACAGTTTTTAAAAGATGTTGCCATAAAAGGTGGCAAATGAACAGCATGTATGTTATTTTCCAGCTTCTAAATATCAGTATATGCAAGAATAATATTTTTAAAAGCCTAAATTCTTACTCTAATTTCTCATCCCTTGCAAAGGCTCACAACATTTGGTAGTCTAATGAGTTTTCTTTTAATTTCAATTTTTATTTAATTAATTTAAGGGATACTTGGTGCTCACTGAGCTTGATTGTTTTTTTGTAGACATTTTATTACCAAACCAGATAACACCATCAGTTCAAGAACAGAGTGTAATTTACTTTCATTTTATATGCTAGTGGCTTGCCCTGCAAGTGTTGCTGAGTGTGGTCTTAGTGGTTCCTTCATTGGACTGTTGTTTACTGTTAGCTTGTTTGTCTGAGTTAGTAGTTTCTTGATTGGGGTATTGTTTTTGTTATGTATGCAGGTTTAAAGTTATTGGTTTAGTTTGAACTGTTCTTGTAAAATGTAAGAAATGATTGGTTTAAAAAGTGGGGGAAAACCCTGCACTCTGATTGGCTGGCAACTGCGGCTGCTGGCTATAAGTAGCAGCTGCAGCCCAGCCAAAGTGGGTCCGTTCTGAGCTGTAGTCACTAATAAACAAAGAGCTTGAAGCACTCCGCGTCTGTCTCTTCATGCAAACTTAATAATTTTCTTTTTAATTCTTGGTCTAGTGTTAAACTTGGTGTTAATCCCCACTCATCTGAGTATTGATTGCTGGTGAGGAGGTGGTTTAGTCTTTTTGTTTCCTTTTTGGTATTTTGATTATCTCTTTTGAATGATATGTAGAGATATTTATCTCTATGTGCCTGAAGATGGCTGATTTATCTGAGTGCCAGGCTTCCAAGAATTCTGTAGCATTTTTCAACTGGGTTTGGTCTATGATTCTAACAGCTTCCCAGTTGAAACTATGGTTGAGTCTGCTTGTGTGTGGGACACAGCCAAGCTCAGAGGCACCAAGAACCCCACTGTTCAACCCTGATCTATAAATAATGTCTTCTATATTTAATTAATTGTTGATACCTGCTCCTGATGTATCAACAATTAATTAAATATAATTAATTGTTCCTTTCTCTGCTGCTGTGTGTCCCTGCCAATTGAATATAATTTTTTTTTAATTACATTTATATGCCACCCTTCTCCGGAGACTCAGGGCGGCTTACAATTTTTGGAGCACAACCCAGTGTGCTCAGCAATAGCCTTCATTCCATTGTATATGTCTGCTTATTACTAAGCGGCATTTTTACAAGGTCAGCTAATTGCCCCCAACAATCTTGGGTCCTCAATTTACCTACCCCGAGAGGATGGAAGGCTGAGTCAACCTTGAGCCTGGTGGGATTCGAGCCTACAGTAATTGTAGACAGCTGGATCTTAAGAGCAGGCATTTAACAGCCTGAGCCACCAAAGCTCTTTGGCTTCAGATTAACAGTTTTGGTTGCAAAGTTCTAAAAAATCCAGTTCTTTCCATACTAAATAATACAGTTTCAGAGATAGAGGAACCTTACATCCCACCAGTGAATTTTACCGGAAGATATTTGATGAAGAACTGCCTGCTTGGCCTCTTAAATCTCGGTTCATCTTTCTTCCCAGTTTTGGGGAAAACCCACAAATGCAGGTTTACTGGAATGCATGTCTGTTACCAGGCAACATTTTTAGAATTTGCTTGAAAAGTAAGCTTTACTTACAAGGCTTTTCTGGTACCATAAGTAGATGAAGGCTATTTTGGTTTTGTAGTGCATCTACTTTCCAGAATTAATCTTCCTTTGTAACTGATCCACAGAAGTTTATCAAAGTGAAGTTTTGATGACATGGTTGGAGCTGCCATGTGGCCCTTGTTTTGACTCCCTTTCTCTGTGGACATCTCTGGGAGATGAAGTGGGAATACTTTATCAGAAGAAAGGTGTATTATTTGTCAGAATTTGTGTTATTTTGTTGGTCTGGGCTCTGGCTTCTTTTGGGTGTGGGTCTGCTAGATTACCCAATGACCCTACATCCTGTATCGATAATCCCCATTTTTTAAAAAAAATATTTTGCATTTTATTAGGTTTGAAACATTTGGTCAGGAAGTGTTGCATTGTATATGTCAAAACCTATCATATTATCTTGACCATTTAATTATATATGGTTCTTTCTGGATTTTTTTAGGCTAAAATTCAACCTTTTGTTTCTAAATCAGTTGTTGCGTTTGGGTGTCTGTTTTGTGTTAACGATGTCACTAAAGATTATGCCACCCTGCAGATTTCAAACCTGCTCTTTCTCCCTTCCCCACTCAATGTAAGGCCAGAAATAAAGGAGCTTCAGGATGGGAGCTGAGCCTTTGGCAGTATAGAAACCATGTGGGTGTTTATTTTCCATCCTGCTCAGAACACATCCAGATGGGTCATAATTCTTTGCCACCCACATCCTTCTACAGTTTTATCACAGATAGAGTCTTAATCTGCAGAGCGCATGAAATTCTAATTGTTATAAAACAGAGACCAGTTATAAAACACGGAGCATCGAGTAGGTTATGAAATATCACTGACTATTAAATATCACCTTCTAATTATAGAACTGTCCAATATAGAAGACCGCCAAATGTCAAGTGCCATTAGATGTCACAGAGGAGGAGATATTGGATATTTGCTAGGTAAACACTCTAAAGAGCATGGTCCTCCTCTACTTCCCTGTATCCTTTCCAGAGGAGACTTGGGCAATTCATTGAGTATGGAAAAGGAAGAGATATTCTCTCTCCTCCCTTATGAGTTCAGTCATCAGAAATGGGTTAATTGGATAACACCCATTCTTTCAATCTCTCTCTTTTTTCTTAATTATATCACTAACTTGGGACAAAACTACCCCTTTCTACTCTTGCTTCCTTTCCTCACACATATCAATAAAGGTACCACAGGGGGCTGTAGTAAAAAAAAACAAATCAAAATAATTACTTGTGTGTGTTTGTGAACGTGTTGATAATTATGGGAATCCGAATGGGCCAACATGCTAAGAATCAGGCATTTTCATCCTTCTCCTTTCCCCAGTATCATTTTCCCCCATTAAATCATTTCTCTCTGCTAACACTAATAGACACATGAATTTTCTGCTCCATGGTAAATGGCCTTGGGACAACAAGGAAATGGTGACAGGAAAACCTGAGCTTGCCCCCACCCCCAATGATTTTGAATTTGACATCATAAAAGGATGGCTCTTTGAGAAACTTGGATAGTAATCTGAACTGAGCAGGTTTGAGAAAGAAGCATAATTTTCTGTCTCTAGGAAAGACACAAGGGAACACACTACTTTTGGACTAGATAAGGGATAATAATGACAACATCTGGATGGAAAAATAAGCCTGATCTAAATAAGATATTCTGTTGACTCAGCATCTAGAACAGTGGTTCTTAAACTGGCGTCTCGCCCCAAGGGCGATTTTGTTTTTCAGGGGCGATGGAATGAAAAGGGGCGATGTGGGGGCAAAGGAATGAAAGGGGGGCGATATGGGGGTGATGGAGCAAGATATATTGGGAGAGAGAATGAGAGATCTATATTGGTAGATAGGTAGGTAGGTAGACAAAAAGACAGACAGGTAGGTAGATAGGCAGGAAGGAAGGCAGGCAAACAGACAGACCTTTTGGATGGATGGACAGGCACCGGTTCAGATGTGGTACAACAGTCAATGGGGTGAGCCTGCAGGGCCGGTGCCTCAAATGCCCCCCTGCCACCTCTTAGTGTCCCCAAGCGGACCAGCAGAGGGGTGCTAAGAGGCGGGGGGGTGCCGGCCGCCTGCAGGCTCACCCATTGACTAGCACTGCTTTGGAGCAGCGCCTCCAATGCGGAAGCAGTGGCACGTTACGTGCCACCGCAGCCGCATTCAACGCACCGCCCCCCTGCGCCTCTTAGCCCTCTGCTGGCCCCTGGGGATGCTAAGAGGTGACAGGGGTGGTTATGTTGGGGAGGGGGCGATGACAACTTCCTCAATGGCTCAAGGGGGCGATTCTTTCAAAAAGGTTAAGAACCACTGATCTAGAACCACTGATCTTAGGATGCAGTTCATTATTTCGGATTCTTTCTGTTTGTGTTGGAGGTAGCTTTTAATGTGCTTCTGGGTTGAAAAGATTAGCTGGTGACATCACCATTGCCCATGGGATGCTGGTGGGGGCTCCTTTCAAGGAGCTGGAGCAGATGGGTGCTCATCCCACCACGCAGCAGCACTTGGATCTCAAATGTGGGCTTGCTAGCTTCCAACCCAGTGTCCTAACCACATGAGCCACCATGCTCCAATTTCATATTCAAATCCTCAGATTATAGCATATTAAGCCTGAACTGGATGGAAATTTTCTTTTCCTGTGTGTTGCTACATGAACACTGCTCTTTGAAGCTTGGCTGCCATACAAAAACATGTGATCAATTCTCTTTTTACTTTGGGAGTTAGCAACATGGACCTATTGTAATTTTCATTATTTTTCAAACTCATTCCACTGTGTCAAACTCAGTCCAAGAAAAGGCAATGATTTTTCTTAGAAATACTCCAAATGTGACAAATTGTCACTTGTTTAACAATTTGACTCAGCTTTTTGGATGAAAAGAAAAACAGTTGCTTCATCTGCCTTTAATAACAGCTCCCACTCCACGCCCTTTCAATGGCTGCGTACTTCCATTAACAACCATAACAAAAAGTTCTTGGTGCATAAATAATTGCAGAATTTTCATCCCGAACTGCTTTATCAGTGCGTGTTTAGGCACAGGCAAGCCCACACTGAAGTCAGCACAAGTTAAGAAAGACAAATGCCTCCTACGCAAACTAGACATGGAGAGGAAGCAGCAAGAAGTTGGAGACAGATAAAGGAACCTGTTGGAACAGGACCACATAGTCTCAGTAGATGGAACTCAACCAGGAAGCTAGTGGTGATACACAGGGAATGAGTGAAGATTTATTGTTTGTTAAGATTAAAACTTATTTTTGCCAAAGTAGAAAAGTGAATGTTCATTAAAGAAGTTTGACATTTTTATCAACTAAATACACAGTTACTACCCTTTGATGGCCCTAATTTGGTTAAGCTAATATCCAAAGGGCACATCATGGCTTAAATCCCCAGTTTAAATCTCGCTACTAGTCCAGAATGCTATTTTCTCATCTCTGTCTGCAATATGCCCATATTCTTAACAGTGAGCAACTCTGAGATAATATCTGTGAAATACCCTGAAATTTCAGAAAGCACTAAACTTTAATTATCATCGTTATAGGTAGGAAGGTGCATGGGAGTGGGTGAATGAATGGATGGATTGTCCTTTTGCATATTTTTATTGGAACAACTATTAAACTAAAAATGCTTCTTTACTTGGAAAAAATGGCATTCTCCATGAGGTCCACTACACCATCAAGAATCAAAGCTATTACAATCCTAGAATTGGCATTTTCTGAATAAATAGCTATTTTATCTTGAATCTGAACCTGTATCTCCTCACCCCTGACAGCTTCATACACTGGTCCAGAGTAATCCTTTTGAGAAGGGGATAGTCTATTGCCATTTTCAGTGGCATGACCTGTCTCTGTAAATTGGTAACAACTATGGTCTGAATCTATCTCACTCTCCCCTCCTTGGCCACTTTAATCAGACGGCTCAAATTGATAAGTGGAAGAGCTAAGATCACAAGAAACTTTATCCATTTTCTTAACATTGAGAGAAATCTTGCATCAAACCATGGTTCCTTGAACTAGCTATGGCCAAATAGCAACAGCACCTAGATTTATAAACCTCTTCTGTGCTTTACAGCCCTCTCTAAACAGTGTACAGAGTCAGCTTACCGCCCTCAACAATCTCATTTTACCAACCTTGGAAGCAGTGGTGGGATTCAATTTTTTTACTACCGGTTCTGTGGGCATGGCTTGGTGGGTGTGGCAGGGGAAGGATACTGTAAAATCTACAGTCAGAGGTGGTATTTGCCAGTTCTCCAAACAACTCAAAATTTCCGCTACTGGTTCTCCAGAACTGGTCAGAACCTGCTGAATACCACCTCTGCTTGGAAGGATGAAAGGCTGAGTCAACCTTGAGCCAGTGAGAATCAAGCTGCCGAACTGCTGGCAGCCAGCAGTCAGCAAAAAAAGCCTGCAGTGCTACATTCTAACCATTGCGCCTTATAGCCTTACTTACAAGACAAACATTAAGGCTTAAGAAAATGAGTATGACGGTACTGATCTAAATGCAATCTACAGTAGTATATATTGAAATGAAAATAATAATGTACAGGTAGTTCTCACTTGGTAACCATAATTGGGAGCAGCAACTCTGTCACTAAGCACTGCACTTCATTACATAATTTCAATGGACTTAATAACATCACTTCCAATACAGTTGTTAAACAAGTCACTGGTTGTTAAAGGAGACACTATGTGATTATGACTTGAAATTTTACTTCCACATTCTCCATTAACTCTGCTTGTTGGAATGCAGTTATGAAGCATGCAGGTGATGATCATGTGACGGTGGGATGCTGATATAGTCAAAAATGTAAGGATTGGTTGCAAAGCCTTTTTAAAACATTGTTGCAACTTTGAATGGTCACCAAATGAAAAAATCAGTAAGTGAGGACTACCTGTACTTGTTTTATACAGTTGCGACTGAAAATTTGCAAGGCAAAATGAATCTTAATAAAATCCATAAATATTTTTCCTTTTGATTAATAAACAAGCTATATTTTATAGACAAAGGTTCTTCCTAGATTAACACTTTTTAAACTGGACAGGGACAAGTCCCAATCCAACACCCCATAAAAATGAATTTATAACAATATGAAGTAAAAATCCAAAACAAAATGTAGTATTTTATCATAGGATATTCTAATTCTTTGATGTAATCCTATGCATTTGAATTTACTGGAAAATTCCTTCAGGAAGGTTTTTGTGACCTGTAATACAGTACTTTTGAAGAACTTCACGCCATCCATTCCAGGTGTCAGGCACCGAGCCAAATTTTTCGGGAAGCTAGTAGCCTCACCTAATCAGATTATCATTCCAAAAGTGAAAACCCTAGGCAGGCAGGAACTAGTCCAACATTTCTATTGAGTGAAGCTGCTCTATAAAATATTTCCCCAAAACCTGTCATATGGATGCATTGTGAATGCAGCCCATGGAGAGAAGTGTCAGACCAGAACAAAGGCTCTGAAGTCTGAGTGAATTGAACATTGGCATTTATCATTTCCTTTTCCGATGTGATAAACCTAATATGCATTAACCTATTATCAGGGGTAAGAGGCATTACCAGACTAAGAAAAAGCTCATTAAAGTAAGCCTATCACATGTTTTACTAAAAACTTCATTAGAAGATTAAGTGGTGAATTTTCAATTTTGGATTTTTTTAAAAATGTATTTTTCCAAGTATTAGGTTCCATGTGTAATTTTACCACCAAATATTCCATTATTATTCCACTAAAACTATTCCATTAAAAAAACTATCAATTTCACATAGAGAATTGTACATCTGCAGGTATAGCACAGGTTTGACACTCCTGTTATACGTGCTCCATCACTGAAAGTTTTTAAGAAGAGATTGGACAGCTATTTGTCTGGAATGGTGTAAGGCCGTGATGGCGAACTTATGGCATGTGTGCCAGAGGTGGCACGCAGAGCCCTCTCTCTGGGCATGCAAGCTGTCACCCCAGCTCAGCTCCTCCATGCATGTGCATGAACCTCCTGCCAGCCAGCTGGTCTTTGGGTCTCTGTCTTGCATGTGTGGGTGGTGGGACACATGCACAGGGATGCACATGCATGTGCAGGGGATGCACACACATGCAGGGGGGACATGCACGCACGCGGGGACACACACGTAAATTGCATTTTGGCAATGCACGCACACGTGCTTTGGGCACTCGGTGCCGAAAAGGTTTGCCACCACTGGTATAAGGTCTCCTGCTTGAGCAGAGGATTGAACTAGAACAGGGATCTGCAACCTGCAGGTCTGGAGCCTCATGTGGCTCTTTCATCCCTCTGCTGTGGCTTCCTGTCACTCAAAACATATGTGCAACACCTGCCAGCAGACGATTTATTGAGCTTTTCCACCCATCTTTTTTTTTTTAGAGTTCAAAATGTTTTTGTTGCATGCAGAAATAAAAATTCGTTTTCTCTGTAGCAGTTCATTGATTTCATAAATGCAATGTCAGGACTCCAACATGTCCCCCCATTCAAATCATAAGTCTCCAGCCACATCTCTCAGAGTAAAAAAGATTGATTTATTAGGAGTTGACATGTCAGTGTTTCCCAGTTGCAGCCAACTCTGACACATCATGCATTTCACCCTTGACCCTAGTCTTCCCCCCACCTCCTGGATGTATATTCTCCAATGAGACACATCCATAGCCAAGAGTCATCAATCATGCTCTCCAGTAATAATTTTGCGTGCCAGAAGCTTTGGTTACCAAAGCAATTATCTAAAGCCTTTAAGGAATGCACTGCTTCCCCCCCTTCCTTTCTGCTCACAACTAAAAAGACCAAAGAAGTATTTTTAGTTGACATTCAGCTCCCCTCATTTCTTGAAGGTTACCTGTACAACACAAAAAGAAAACAAATTTATTGCAGATCTAGAACTTAGGGTTGCAAACCCCGCTCCAAGGTTTGGTTGGGTTTTCTGCATGGAACCTCATCACAAGGCGATCGGCTTGGATGTTCCTACTCTTTACCCAAGATGCCTCTGATAAGGGGTAGCCCTTCCACTTGATTAAATATTGGAGTTGTCTCCTGTGCCACCTTGAAGAGTCGGCTGGCTGTCAGGACTCCAACATGCACCCCCATTCAAATCATAAGTCTCTAGCCACATCCCTCAGAGTCAAAAAGATTGTTTTATTAGGAGTTGACATGCAACACACTACAATTTTTTTATACATAGCATAAAGGAAAAAAAACAATATATGCAGTGTTGTCTTCATTTTAGATATCAAAAGGGTTTTGTGGCTCCCGGTGTTTTCTTTTCTGTGGGAAACGGGTCCAAATGGCTCTTTGAGTGTTTAAGGTTGCTGATCCCTGAACCAGAACATCTCCAAGGTCTCTTCCTATTCTGTTATTGCAGGAATTGGTAACTATGGTCCCCTTATGTCCTATGGACTCAGGTCAGGAATTCTGGGAGTTGAAATACACAAGTCAAAAGGGGCCATAGTTACCCATCCCCAGGGGTGGGATTCAAAAATTTTAACAACCGGTTCTGTGGGTGTGACTTAGGTGGTGGGCGTGGCTTGGTGGTCATGTGTCTGGGTGGACATGGCTTGGTGGTCATGTTATTGGCTGGGTGTGGCCAACTCAATATCATTCACATCAAGGCACACATCTCCTCGCCTGGCCTCTCATGACTGTGGGGATGCTGCAACAGTCATAAGTGTGAAAAATGGTCATAAGTCACTTTTTTCAGTGCCATTGTAACTTTGAATGGTCACTCCACACAAGCAAAGTACCAGCAAAGGAGGGGGAAAATCTCCAGATACATTCCTGAGACAGGAAGTCTAGTCCTGCCAAGAATGTAATAAGGATTAACAGAGAGGCAGTTTCTGTGAGCAACACCAGAATGTTTCCTTCCTGCCTTCCTTACAGGATTAGGCCAGTAATTTCTTCTAACAACTGGTTCTCCGAACTGCTTAGAATGTTAACAACCGGTTCTATAGAATAGGTGCGAACTGGTAGAATCCCACCCCTGCCCATCCCTGAGTTATTTTCTGTGTCAATTACATGTTTTATTTTTGGAAAGACTTTCACTAAATAGAGTGTAAGGAAGAATACTTGAACACTTAACTATGCTCTTCCTTGTTCGGACGCAAAAAGATATTGGACTAAAATCCACACACGTGGTTGGAAAAAATGATAAAACAACATATAGACTTTAAACCAGAGATATTTTTATTGGGAATTATACCGGAAATGTACAATAAAGAATTGAAATATTTGATTGTAAATGTGTTGACAGCAGCTAGGATTGTATTTGCTAAGAATTGGAAAAATGAAAAAATACCTACGCAGGAGGAAGTTATTAAGAAAATTATGGACTGTGCTAAAATGAGTAAATTGACATTTGAAATTAGAGAACAAGAAGATAAACAATTTTACATGATATGGGATTTGTTTTATCGATGGTTGGATAAAAAGACATGGTAACATAATACATTAGGAAATCTTATAATAGAAGTATAATAGATTGAGATAAAATATAATATAAATATAAATAACCATTGGATGAAAGTATAATATAAACTTTATAACAAAATTGAGAATATCTCGCATAAATGATGGAATAAATAGTTTAGTCATGAATGATTAATAACTGATAAATATATAAGCATATGTTAGATTGACAATGTGAGAATCTATATAAACTATGAGTGATGACTATGAAAGGATAGCACAAAAGATTTGTAACCAACTGACACACTGTATGTATATAAAATGGAAGATGGTTTTATGCTTTTTATGTTTTGTCTGTCTTAAAAAATAAAAATCTTTTTAAAAAAAACTAACAATTGCAATCTGGAAATTAGGTAGGAGACATCACTTAATCAGACATAGGTGAGGCTGTGACTATTTTGAATCTCTAATTTGCACAAACACTTTCCAACAGCTACAATTTACTCTTGATTTTATCTCCAATTTACAGCCTGGGCCAAACATCAGTAAGATGTACTCATCTCTCTCATCCTTCTGTTTGGGCCTTGCTGTGTGCCACCTGCACCATGATGCACCCAACTATGGCACATCTTTTTTCTTCACCTCTGCTGATTCCTGCTGCAGAACAATGAGATTTCCAAATGATTAGGTACAGATGAAGGCTGGACAAAACCAGAGGTGGTATTCAGCAGATTGTGTCCAGTTCTGGAGAACCGGTAGCAGAAATTTTGAGTAGCTTGGAGCACCGGCAAATACCACCTCTGACAGGTCCTGCCCCCATCTATTCTCTGCCTCCCAAGTCCCAGCTGATTGGCTGGGTCTTCTTTTATTGCCCTGCACAGGAGAACGGAGCTGGAAAGCAGGTTAGTGGGGTGGGGAGAGAATGGGGATTTTGCAGTATAACCCTCCTCTGCCATGCCTACCAAGCCATGCCCACCAAGCCACATCACACCCACCAAGCCACACCCACAGAACCAGTAGTAAAAAAATTTGAATCCCACCACTGGACAAAACACTAAGCAACCGAGCTGGTCCTAGAACTTCAAATGCTCACATTTTTAGGTTTGTTTAACTTTTTTTCCTCCCAACTAAATTTTTATAATTGTAACAATGAGGGTGTATTTCATCAAAGAAGAAATTTCAGTAGTGTCATTCAATTTTCTGTTCCAGATAAGCAAATTATGATAGGGAAGGTTACTCTTTGAGTCTTTGATCTTGTAAGATCAAATATGAATTCTTTCTACCACAATTTTTCATTTTTAGGAGGGGACAGTTCTGTTTCCCTTTTAAAAGTTGGTCTGTCTCAGTTATATACAAAACACACAAATGTAGTGTGTATTTTAATTGATTGAAAATATATTGATTGATTTGTTAAACTCCTAAGTGAAAAAGTGTTCAGAGTTATTACTATCTAGTAATGTAACTTTGATCTCTTGACCTACAAATTCTTAAACACGTTCTTTGCTTTCTTTAACAATACTGACATGCCAATTTGCTCCTTTCAAATATGCCTCCCACTATTTTAATTTTCATATGCTTCCTTTTTTGAGAACTCTTTATTTAGTTTACAAATGGGGGAAATGTAAAGGAAATTATTTCAAGACATAGTATTCAGGACACAGTCCATCAGTTTAATAAGTCAATGCAAATGTATATTCATTTTGCAGGGGGAAAAATGGGCCAGGGGCCCGCCACTAGCTGTTTTCTTTTTTAAAAAGAAAAAAAGAAACTGTTTCATTTTTAATACTAGCTTTATGAGAATTTAGGCACATGAAATTTAGATTCTCCTGCACGATATACCATTAGCAGATTTGATTCCATAATCTTTGGAGACTGGATTAACAAACCATCCTACGGTTAATTGTTTGCAGGGTTATCCGTTAGTTCTGGTGACATGTGAAAATATCACTAACTTGGATCTTCAGACATGCAGGTATAATTGCCACAGTTTGATTTGGCCATAGGGAAGATCTTTCTTCTTTAGAAAATTTGAAAACACATATTTGCTTATTTGTAATTTTATTGTTTTAGTTGTTTGCAATTTGGACTTGTTTTTATTCGTTATTTCATTGTATATCTTTTTGTATGTTCGCCGCCCTGAGTCCTTCGGGAGTAGGGCGGCATACAAGTCTAAATAAATAATAATAATAATAATAATAGAACTTTTTTCTTAGTTCTCCCCAAACTATTCTCCTGCTCATTGTTTCCAGTTTTGATTTCTATTCCATAAAGATCATATAAATTGAGCTCCTTTCTAAGATGAAATTTCTAAGCCCAGAATCACAGATGATTTATCAAAAGTAATAGATTTTAGATCAGGTAATATTTCAAACCAACCTCTAAAATATTACTAGCTTTAGCTCCGATTGATCCGTTTAATGTTGGGACTCATTGAATTGCCTGTCTTTCTTCCCAACCCTATTTTACAAAAGGGATCCATCACTAACTGCATATGTTTGACTATTTTGCTTGGACTTTTGGAATGGGTTTTATTTTTTAAAAAAAATCTTTATGATATATTGTTCTCAATGGAAATAACTAGCTCCTAGAAAACTCTGCAACTTTTCATTGACAGGCCCCAAACCATTCTTTAGCAATTATGGTCATAGCCTAATAGCCAGAGTACCAGGAACATTGCTTGGTACAGTCAGTGTTATCTCCACAAGAATGCTAACCCTTCAGGGATGTAATAAATAACTATCTGAGTAATAACAATGCAGAGTACAAACAAAAGAGGGAAGGAGGAAGCAAAGCAGAACAGTGACTGCCACTGTCTGATGAGATTTCCTGTGACAGGCCCCTTTCCCACATGGCCATTGCAAGCTATACTGTTTGACAGGACTACCTCTATCTCAACCATAGTGGAGTTGTTAAGTACAGTTGTGGAGATTACAATCAATCCAGAAATTATCTTGACAGTTATCAACAGTCCGATGGGAAAGAGAACAAAAATTAGCATGTCATTTTGCAGTTATGAAAAATGATGACACTGATGAAAGAACAAATCAAAATATCATAAGCCTAAGCGGCACCACTGAGGTGAATGTTGAGAAAGGAATCAGAGAAAAAAGAAATAATTTAGGCTACTGAATACAGCCAGTCTCAATTAAAATATCCATAGTAGATAACACTCCAGTTTCTGTTTTAATATGCTGAACCATTTTTAAGGTACACCCTGAACAGGACACAATAACTGAAGTGGAGTCTGATGAATACAGAGTAAAGTGGTACTATTACACCTTGCAATTTGGAAAGAAGTGTTCTACTGAACCAGCATAAAATTAAATTTGCTCTTTTTTTTTCAGCCAGAGATCACTGATTACTTACATTCAATTTGTAATCAATAACTATATCAATATTATTTTTCACCAAAATTATTACCAGGTGCACTTGATTATTGTTTTCTAACTGTTTTACTTTGAATGCCTGTGTTAAATTTTATCCAATTATTTTCAGGCAATATCTCTAATTCAGAAGTTCTTTATTGTCTTAAATCCCAAAACTCATTCTGCCAAATACCTGCATCCCAATATGACAGAAATAATTTGCACTTTTCCCCAAGAAGGATTTCCAAGAAGGAAATATGTGTACATGCATTCTATTATTATTACTTATTTGTAAGTTTTAATTAAAGTTTCAATGATTTACTGTTTATTTCTCCTCGACTCTGGAATATCATCTGAATCCCACCTGTGACACAAGGTTACCCCACTTTGTGTTACACAGAACTTTGAGAATCTCTCCCTTCTCATATCAATCATTAATAAAAATGTTTAAGACTACAAATTTCTGGATTCACTCCTGGGTCACTCTGTTTAATACCTGCTTCTAGTTTTATAAGGAAGCATTGGTTAATATATCTTGAATATACTTTTCAAGCCAGCTAAGTATACATTTAATTGTCATGCCATCCCACAGGGCATGACAATTAAATACAGGTATAGTAATTAGTCAGAATATCATGAGATATATTCAATGCTTTGCAGAAATGAAGATATATTATGCTTAAAGTATACCTACCATCTATTAAGTAACTAAACAAAGAGAGAGTGAAGGACAGAAGGCAAGGCCGAATCAAAATGCTTATAGGCTGATTGCTTTATTTATTTTATTGGACTTTATGATCTCCTTTAGAATCTTGTCAAGCATCAATGCCAGATTGGTAGGTTTGGTTGACCTTGCCAGTTAACAAAATAGGAATCATGACCAGATGAGTTAATTCCAGTAAGTAAGGCTACACTGACAGAATCTTGCATGTTTAAAGTACAATTCTACCCTCAACCCATAGCACTATAGCAATAGCACTTACATGTAGATGTATATACCAAACCATAGTGCTTTACAGCACTGTCTGCATGGTTTACAATGTCAGCATATTGCCCCCAACAATTGGATCTTCATTTTACCAACCTTGGAAGGACAGAAGGTTGAGTCATCCTTGAGCCCCATCAGAATCAAACTCTAGGCTGGGGGTGTCAAACTTGTGATGACAACATGTCATCACAACTTTTTCCCCCTTTGCTAAAATTGGGGTAGGCAGCACGTGATGCATCCAGCCCACAGGCCACGTGTTTGATACCCCTGCTCTAGGCTGTGAACAAAGTTTCCCTGCAATACTACACTCTAACCCCTGCACCACCAGGACTCCCCATGTCCTTTACAGCCCAAGAAACTAGGGAAAGTCACTTCTGAACCTCTTGCCCCATTCAGCTGCAGGCTATGCTGTCTCTTATCTGACCATTTGCTTGGCAATGTCTCTTCACCTAGTCTCCCAAGGCCTTTCCCACATGCCATTGCAGGTTTTCAATTTCCCAGAGCCTTTCTTTTTCCTTTTTTGAAGATAAGGTCATTGATTTCTTTCAATAATCTGGGACTTTAGAAAGTTCTTTCAGTACTCTAAGGATAATTCATCTGGCTCTGGAGATTTAAGCTCATTCAAAATTAACAGATATTTCCTGATCATAGTTCTGCCAGTATCTAGCCTCAATACCATGCTTCCATGTTGCTTTTCACTGTTGCCTGGTGGAATATATATCCTGCTCTCAAAAATAAATTGGGCCTGAGTGGTCCCACTTTTTCTTTGTTATCTATTAGCAATTTAATTGAATAGTTGGTACACTGTTTTTTGTCATTCTTTTATTTTGCGCACATCTGAAGAAGCCTTGTTATTCTCTGTATCCACATGTACAGCTTAATAATTGCTGATCACTGCCACATCCCTACCTCTTTGTTCCCTTTAAAGAGTTCAATTTTCACAATTAAGCATGGGCTGTTTCTAGGAACATGTGGGGGGAAGAGTGGGATAATATTGCTGTCCCTTGATCTAAGGTGAACGTGAGGAAATCCAAGAACTAAAACAGGAATTCCCAGTAATGGGAAGCCCTTGGCCCTTACATCCAGAGAAAAACTGCAAAACAGGTTTTACTGCATTTTATCTGGAAGAGGAGCTGAGCAAACTGTTTTAATCAGTTACACACGAGCCTTAGTGAAGGAATAGGCATGGTGGTCTCTAAACAAGCAGTCTCCACATGTGGATTGAGCCTTCTCCATTGGGTCTAGCAAGTCACATCAAGTCAACAGTGGAAGAAGCTCTTGAGAATTATTGAGAAGGCATATGTTTGACAAAGTTTGTCATGCCCCTGTTGGAGATTGACTCCAAGGGAGAGGAGGAACAGCCAACAGGGAGTGGAAGTGTGGCTCTGGAAGTTGTGGAGGTGGCTGGGGAAGGGCAGAGGCCAGCTGGGCAGTCAGAGGAAGACCCAGGCCTATCCCTTCTCCATCCTAGGGCACACAATGGAGGAGAGGATAAGGGAGAGATGTGAATGGTGTGGTCTATGGGGAAGGAAAGGACCTTGATCCTCTTCATGGGCTGCAGCTGTGAGAACTGGCTAGAAGGACAGACATGCGTATGGACCAGTGCTGGAAACAAAGCATGGAAATATCTCTAGTCTGTCGTTCCTCTCTGAGTTTGGCATCTTTCCCAGTGTGTGTTCCAATATCTGTGGACGTCTTCAAGCCCTTATCATGCCTGGTTGCCTTAATTGCTTCAGTGTGGTTTGTGTTGTTTATACTTTTTATAATTTATAGGCATTTTTAGTTCAAACGGCATTTCCTCCTTTTCATAACTGCTTGTGGGGGAGTTTTTTGTCTCCAGTCAAGGATATTTGGAGTTTTGAAGCAAAGTGAAGAAATAAAAGGGGCTTCATTGTGACTGTGTTTATTTTGTATCCCACCCTGGGTCATCACAAAGTTTGTCTTCCCACAGATATTGAAGTAAATTCACTATCACTGTTTCTTATCTCTTTAGCAAACCTGCAGTTCTCATTCTGGAATATATCATTCATGTACTTTCTATGGTTGAGTGGGCATAGTAGAAACCAATGGGAATACTATTTATTCCTCCTATTTTAAGCCAAGTTTTCATTCATCTGGATTCCTGACTAGATAGATACACACAGTGCAGCATTCCCTCTCTTTCTGCTAGTTTTGAACAATTTGTTTCTTTTGATTACTTTAAACCAGTATAGTCAGTATAACCATTTTAGTCTAATGGTTAAGGCATCAGGCTAGAAAGAGGAAGATCATGAGTTTAAGTCCCACCTTAGCAATGAAAGCCAGTTGGGTGACTTTGGACCAGTCACTTTCTCTCAGCACAATTCTCCTCACAGGGTTGTTGTTGTGGGGAAAATAGGAAAAGGAAGGTATGTTGGATATATTCGCCACTTTGAGTTATTTGTGAAAACAATAAAGGAGGGGTATAAATAAATGAAGAAAAAAAAGTACAAAATTACATTTAAGGGGAATCATCCCACCAGTTCTTTTTGTCTATTAAATCATTTTGTCTTCCTGTTCTAAGAAGCTCAGAATACTTTTATTTCCTGTAGTCTGGGCATGAGAATCAGCTAATATTCTGATTTTTTTCATGCAATAACTTATTTCAGCAATACTCCAACTTCCTTTATTCTCCAGAGCTGGCAGGATTCCATTTTAATTCCTCATGATCAAACTTGCTATGGATTTTAGTCAAACAGATCTGTACCAGTTCTTACGAAGTGAAAGCTTTGTCAGCAGTCTGTCATCCAGATTGTGACATTTATCAGAAGCCTATGGTCCACAAAGCCAAATCACTTCCATCAACATCATTTCCAAAGTGAGTCACTAATCTTCAATATTTTTCTTTCACTTTCATGAGCTGAAACCATAAAATATTGTCACCTTATCCCGGGTTCTTGAGTTCCTGCCCTAGATCAAAATACATGATAATTTATTTCCTTAAGAATCAGCAGGAAATGGTAATTTTCAGTTGATATGGTAAATAATAGAGATTGTTTTGTCATCTGCCAGACTATGCTGCTGGCATACAGCAACTTAACAAAGTATTTGGTCTTATTGGCACATATTTGTTTCTGTGTTTATACTCATGTAAAAAAAAGAGTCTACTACCATCAGTCGTCTGTTGGTCTTAGTGTAGGGTACACTTGCATTCAATCTGCTCTTCAGAAATCTCTTATTCAGTAAGAGATTAACCTTTGGAAAGCATCCAGAACAAATAAAGGTGAAAAGCAGAGGATTATTTACAAAACAGAACATCCATACTAACTCCAGTAAAAGAAAAAGCTGAGTAAAAAATGTATGAAGACTGGCTTTCTGAATTAACATTATGTTTTATTTAAGCAGATGTTAGAATGATAAACAAAAATAAGCCCAGCTAGCACTTGAATGGGAGACTATAAGCCAAAAAAATTCTCAAGGCTATAGTCCAGATTGGGAGGTTGCAAAAAAAAAAAACTTCCTGTAAGAGGGCAATGACAAACCATGTTTATATTATTGCCAAGAAAATTTAAGTCACCAGGAATTGAGGTTGATTTTGGTCTAATGGTTAAAACACCAGACTAGAAAACAGGAGACTGTGAGTTCTAGTCCCACTTTAGACATGAAAGCTGGTGGGTGACATTGGGCCAATCATTCTCTCTCAGTCCAACACACCTCACAGGATTTTTTTTAGGAAAAATAGGAGTAGGGTATTAGGTGTGTTTGCCAATATTACAAAAATATTAGAGGTAGGTTATAAATAAATATAAATTTTTAAAAAGACTTCATTGATTAGATGCCATGGTAATTAATTATAATCCATGTTTTGTTTCACTTTATGGCAATCAGACCACTTTGGATTGATATTCTATTGTCTCTTATTCTAAACTAAACTAGGTCATGTGAACCATTTCAGGAGGTCAACAAATTAATGCCATGGTCTGGCAGCTTTTTCAGAAAAGCTGCTTTTCAGATTTCTTTCTTTTTTCCCCTGTAGACATTGCATACAAGGAGAAATTTGATAGCAGCTAGATTTTTTCCCCATAATCCAGATGTAATGATCTGAGTTTCATTTATTGAATTTCTATCTGTAATGTAATTCTAATTCTCCAGCAATAAGAAAGTAATGTTTAACCAAGAGCGTAGAAGCTCTGTGGCATTTTAAATATGGCAATACATAGATGAAGTGGACCACATATTTCGAAGTCCTCCTTACATATTTTCTTCTAGGTTTATATGCATGTCTTTTTTTTCCTGTCATGAGAGCTAATGCATCCCCTCATAGGAGGGAGATGTGCCAGATCCACTTCATATAACTGCAGGGAATAGGAAGTACATGTCAGTCAATCTCGCACCTATCAGCCCAATTTGTTAGGCATCTTCACAATTGCACATCCTTGCCTTTATGGTATTTTCAAGCCTTGAAACCCATAATTTGGGGGTCAAAAGAAGAACCCACAAGTAACTAAGAGGCTATGACTGCAATTCAGAGCTTCATGTGCAACACTTTACAACAAATACGTGCCAGTCTTTTATAAATATAAAGTGTTGATTAGCAGAACTATTTACATGCTCTCAAGTCTTCAGGGCTACAAATGAAAGTGTGTGTGTGTGTGTGTGTGTGTGTGAAGTGAAGGAAATCAAGCCTGCTGCCTTAGAAAAACCAAGGACTAAAAAGTAATGCTTGTGTTAAAAAACATATTTTCCACTTTTTCTTTTTTCAGTTAAAAACTTAGAAGACAGATCCAAAATCATTTTTTTCTGTTCTATGGTTCACTGTTACATGCCAAATGTGGCTTGTTGTTATAGGTCATGCATCAAATGCTATTAAATATTGAGTGTCACCATGCAATGCTACATTTCAAAATGTTGCAAAATATGCAACTGGCAGAGGAGGGGAACTGTGGACCTCAGCTCAACTCTTAGCATTCCTAATCAATGGCCATGTTACCTAGGGCTACTGAGAACTGAGATACAACCATAGCTGAGGACCAAATACTCTTCTGTATTACAGCATATTTCCACACATTGACATCTGCTATTGGCCAGATACTATCAAATATTATAGATACCATAAATATATACCAAACAGAATTTCATCTTTAATGTGGGCCAGTGGGCTTCCAGTGGAAAAAGTGACAATAAAAGTTATCTTATCTTATTGCCTGGTAGTTGAGATAAACTGACAGATCACGTTAAATATAAACCATTGTCATGTGTTGGTTGGCAGATACTGACTGTTAAATGTCGGACTCTATCAAATGTTGATTAACACCATATATTAGTTGATAGACACTGAAACTGCCAAGATTGACTGGTACTGAAAAATAAATGCTGAAAGCCAGAAACAGCCATTCATCCACAAAACAGTCACTGCTCAGAACTTGTCACTGAGAAAGTTAGAATGACAATTCATTGTAATTCACTGCAGAGACAATGTTTCCTGAGATGTTGAAAATCTGATGGAGAATTTATATCTAGGTGCTAAGACCATTTTTCAGCAAACATGAGGATCTTTATGTTTCTTTCTTCAAAGTGGACTGCATGTTTCAATGTTCTTTTTAAGTCTGTCTGCTTATCCAGCTCTCATTCTCCCAGAATTTGACAAGAAAAACATAGGAAAGAAGGTAGACTGAACAGGCTGGGCTGCATCAAGTTGGAAAACCTGAGGAGAACCTCACCTCCTGCTTCTGAATTCAAAGACACACTAACTTAATGATGCAGTTATTTCTACCACCACCACCATACAAGAGACACACACAAGGAACGGGCCTCTTATTAATCTACATGGAACTGAAAAAATTGAGTCCAGGCACCCCTTATCAGGCTTCACTTGCTCCAGACTTCCCAATGTAATCTATGGTTAGGATTGGAAAGAATTGTTCACAGTGGGAATTGTATCTCAGTATCTATGAAAATGAGGAAACAGGCTACAATAATATCACAGTGACTTTCCATAAGTATTAACACGGACAGAACTGTTGGAATCCTACATTACTCTAAGACATAGTGTGGTCTGTCTGGTTTGGGTTTAATATGTTGGGTGAGTCCAGCATCGTGGTTTGTAAACTGTGTAATTTAAGGTATAAAATAGGTGCATGCTCAGGCAATTACTGTTTAGCTAATAAAAAAAGTTGGCACACTGTATAAACCAGGCCTTTATAAACATATCCCATTTAGAGATATTTTCTTACTTTTCTTTTGAAGAAATTCTCACACTGAGATTTTCTCCATGGAAAGATACTTAACCCAACCACGGAACAAACATGGCCTAGCAGCAACTGTTTTTGTGCTGAGCTCCCATGATGTTTCCTTTGTTCTCTACAACCCATAAATAAGACAATCATAAGTTATCCTATAACAGACAGGCTTCTTCTGTGATTCTCTTGTTAATATTATTTGAAAGAAATCTTCCAGTACTCCTTATGAACATAGATATTTAACAACATGTCTAAGATGGCATGCTACCCTCACCAAGGGCCCTCATTTCAACCGTGAGCTGCACATTTTCTCTCCACAGTATCTTATATCCATCAACAAAGGAGAGGGAAAGCTTTCTATTTAACTGAGATGTGGAATGGGAACCCACCACATGCCAAAATGGAAATGTCATTCAAACTCAATAAGTATCATTTCTAGACATTGTGGTCATTGTGGAACACTCTTCAAATATCTTTCACAGCAATGCCATTTTTGTCCCACACCGTATTAAGTTTAGTCATGTGGTTTAACTATCCAGTCAGCAGACGATTAAAAATAGTTACAGTGCTGTTCCAGAATTCACAATCAAGTTATTCTGGAAAAAAACCTTTACTTTGCACAACTGAGGCTATTATTATCCTGAATCCTATCCAGGGATGTTTTAAGGGGCAACCAAAAGATCAACAGTAGATGAAGGAAAGAGCTATTGCAATGTGTATGTGTTTCCCCCAATTTCACAACTTTGAAGTATGTTCCAAAACTCTCTAGAAACATAATGGCTGAACATTTTGAGAGTTACAATCCCACCAGATCTGGAGAATGATAGATCTAAGGACTTGGTGTACAGTTCCTCCTCCAAATAAATGAATTTTGTCCACATTATTGAAAAATATGTATGTACATTAAGGTTTCTTTGATGAAGGCAGGCCAAGTTCTCACCTGGCCAGCTTCAAATATTGAAGTAAAGGTCAATCTCAATATAAGATTGAAGACAAATGTTAAATACTATGATTTATGGTTGAGCACATTGTACAAATTCAGCCAATTATAGCATATTTAATAATATACTTTAATTAAACCATGACTCAGTGAGATTTTCCTTCTGTATTCTTGTTAATTTTGCAAAATTATTTGTTTATATCATTAATATCCCCCTTTTCTTGAACAGATTTGAGCAGGAAAACTACCAAAATTATATACTATGAAACTATAAATCCTTCCATTCTGCACCATTCAGTCAGAACTGAAGAAGCTTCTTTGGGTGAGAAGCAAAACCTCTTCAAGGAAAAACAAAGAAAGTCCAATTTCCTTTTGAAAAAGCACCTTTGGGACTTCTATGAAACTACATATTTTTAGTTTCATAGTAATATATTCTCTCAAAATTCCCAGTTTAATCTTTAAATTGATTAGGTTTACATTTTACAACAGAATCTTTGGCAAGCATGCTTCCTTTCTTCTTAGTTCTACCACGCAGCCAATTAAACCCTGCTATTTTTCTATCCTCTGTATCAATTTTCTGCTCCTTCCTAACAGATTGGTTTCCTTTCCTTAAATGTAACCCTGAAGGTGGCTATTGTGATGACAACTGATTTTTGGATTGCTGCTTGTAAATCTAACTAAGGAAACAGCCATTGACAAAGCCAGATCTGTGGTGCCAGACATCTGGTGAGGCAATTTTTATTTACTCAACTGCGTTTGTATCCTACTCTTTCATTAATAAGTCTCCTGAAAGAGCTTACAAAGACAATCCCTGCCCTCCTACTTAACAAATTATGATGTGACACAAAAGAGATGGGTAGAGAGGAGGTGGATGGAAATAGGATTAGCTAGTTTTTAGGCACATTTCAGAGAGTGGAAAGTTGGCAGATTTTTATCAGTCAGTTGAAGCCCTGAGCATCAGCAATGAGCCAAAATTCTTCTCACCAGCTGGGCAAACAGTGAGCTTCTTCAGCGCTTGTGTAAAGCACACTTAAGCAAACAAGCAGTGACTGTTAAGCATACTCTTGGGTCACCTAACTCCAGACAAAAATATTGGCTCTCTCATCCATTAGCCCACAAGCAGTCAAAGCCTTCAGTTATACAGTCTGGACACTTTGGGTTACGACCTCCATTTTGTTGATGGCTTACGTGGGCCGATTTGCTATTGTCATTGGATGGAACCCTACTACTGCACAAATCCATCCATTCTGTACCATTCAGTCATAAAATATCAGTATAAGATGGAGGGGGACAGTTTAGAAAGATACTATAACGTAGCAAATATTTTTCCTTTTGCTATTTTATAAGAATTTTCAGAAAAAGAAATGACCAGAGTCCTCCTCAATTTAGCACACACTCTTCAATGGTTTCTTAGCTGGGGGATAGGGTGGAAGTAGGGCAAAAGGAATGGTTCCCAGTCTTATCTTCAGAAATGAGTATCAAAACCTACTTATGCATGCTTAGTACTCAAAGTAGTCTGAATATACACATGGTCTGACAGGTAGAAATTGAAGAGGTACAATTTTTCAAAGTCTAGAAATAGCCACGACTACTGTCCAAAGCAGCTTTTAAGCTATAATTTCCAATTGAAATTGCTAGGCAAAGGTTTAGTTGCCTTGTATTCACAGGATTTCTGGCAGGTATGGACTTGTTTATACCAGACTGGTAAACACAAGGTTCTCCTGGGGTCACCTAATTTCCAGTGACATTCAAACTAAATTTGAAAGTGAAAAGTGAAGTGCTAGATTCGTGTCCCCCTGTGATCACTCTACAACTGAGCTCCCCAAGGAACAAAACTTGACTAGCCAAGATAGCTTTCTAAAGATGTCTAAACATTCAGTTGAGCTTATTTACCAGGAGTTCATCGATATCCATCAGGAAAGTTCTTGTAAGATTGTCATCAAGGGAAACCAGAACCACACTGGTCTTGCCTAGGAAGAGAATTTGGCCAATAAGAATGTTCAGGATGTTCTTTAAGCTTTGGGTTACATCAGAGCCTCTCTCCCCAGATCTTACCACAGGCCTTCAAAATTAAGCTGTGTGTGTAACCAAATATTGTATAAACACTGACAAGCAAAGAGAAATTGGGTTGGAGTTATGTATTAAAGGCAAACAGCATAATGCTTCTTTAAAGAAACAGGAAGCCAAACTGTCTTGGGAAACACTTTACACACAGAAACACTGTTTTTTAAAGAAAAAATAGTATTTATTTGCAATATAAACAAAGTCCCAATATTGGGTTCAGGATATATAGGGTCACTCATTTTTTCCTTCATTAAACACAGAAAGCAAAAGCTGTCCCTCACTAACAAATTCTCGCATATACGAAGAGGATGCATTTTTAAGTAGACCACCAATGGCACAGGAAGCCTTTATAGAAACCAGCTTAAGATACAGATGCACTAAAATCCCTGATAAAGAAAACTTCTCCTTGAGGTAAGATGCAGTTAGGAGATTCCTCATCTGCTTGCTCATCCATGTGTAGTGCTCCACTTTTCCTGCCTAAATGACCCAATAACCCTAACATTGATACATAAAAAAATCATTTCAATATTTTCTTAAAAGCACATACACACACGCACATACACATCACAGTTCCATGATGTGATAGCATTAAACATTCTTCCATGTGGAGATTTATTTACTTTTGAAAAACAGATTTTTTTGTTTTTAAAAAAATGAATATTTAAGGGGGGGGAAAGACTCCGTGGCTTTTAAAAGTTTGAGAGTGAAAGTGGGAAAGGAGGTGGGAAAAAGGAAGGACTACACTGCAGCCAATATTTTTCCATGTCCATTCTGCCCTCCTCCCAAGAAAAAAAAATAAGCACCACTTTTCTCTCATCTAGTATAATACATTAATGAGAAATATAGACAAGTCTTCTGGTTATAGAAGGCACAGCAAAGAAGTTCTCCCAAAAAGTTCTCCCCAAAAACCTCCAATGGCCTCCATAGTTAACTAGCCTTCCCTCCCTCTCTCACACACACATACACCATTTTTCCCCTAAGTAGTATAATCCCATGGCTTCCCATGGTTCCTATTTAAAGTACCTTCTGGTTGTACCCAAGTTATCTTCCCAAACTGGTTTACTTCACATACTGGCACCCCAGTTCCCAGAATTGTCAGGCAGCCTTAGACTAAACTAGCCTTGATAGGAAATGTGGACATTGTCATCTTAATCCCTCTGGAAAATGCCAGGGGACGGAAGCTGCCTTAGGAAATCTGTGCTCAAGCCTTCTACAACAGCAATATTGTTCACCTCCAGGCTGCTCCTTCCATGCAATATATTTATATATGTACACACACACACACACATATGTATATATGCACTTGTACATATATATGCACCCATTGTATATAAGAATCAAGTGTGCCAGATAAACGCTAACAACATGAACAGCATTTTCATTGCTTTGGAAGCTGGAGTGATTTCAGGCCAGCTGGTGATGTTAACAGTCGAAAAGGTTGTGCGCTGCAACCAAGAGCCTCCAAGCGTGCTTTTACCAGCTCTGGGTAGAGGTTATATGAGATGTTATCTCAGGTAATATTGAACAGATTGGTGATGGATACAGAATAGGATGGGACGATTTTTTAAAAAAATCAGATAGCACATTGGTGCTTAGTCACCTTGGCAGAGTCAGTGCAGAAAAGGTTATGAGGGTGAATATGCTGTGGAGGGGTATACTTTACCAACTGGCTCTCATAAAATCATGAAAACTCCAGCTAAGATGCTACCCAGGCATAGCAACAAGTCTTTCTTGTGTCTTTTCCCCACCCCACCCCCCAGTAACATGCTAGAGAACATATTGAGGCTTTACAGAGTGTGCAAAATGCATTTGGTCAATAGAAACATTTGAATTTTTTCCTCTTTCTCTCTCTTATATCTAAAAACAAAATTGAACACAAACAGAATAAAATACTGGTTTTGCAACCTGGTCTGTACAAACAGTCAGGAACGTACATATTGAAAAAGAGCTTGAACCCAAGAAAGAGTATAAGATCACCTCTTTTTTTAAAAAAAAAGTAAACTGGGATGTAAAACAACAGTCTCAGGCCAACACTTATTGGTCAAGTTTGCTAAGTGCATGAGTCTTCTTTACTTTCCACACCAAGCCAACCCACACTGATCCAGTAATACGTGTGTGTGTGTGTGTATGTGTGTGTGTGTGTGGTACATGTGCATGAGTGTACTGTATCAGTCTCTACGCACAATTAGAAAAGAGTTATTGCCAGTAACAGCTGCAGTCAGAATGTCAGGCCATCCGCCACATGAAATAATTCCGGTGAATAAGAAGTAACTCTTCCGAACCATTTGGATTCACATCCGAATACTAATAAACAGTGCACACTTTTCAATTAAGCAGCAACTAGGTAGATCTGCTTGGAGAAACCAGTTGTTTCAAAGCTGACTGGGGAAAAAAAACTTTTCCCATTAATGAATTTGAAATGCTCAAGAGAAGCTATTCAAGGCTTGAAGTTCCCCCCAATGAAATCTCTTTCATGTGGACTCCAATGTGTTCAGCTGAAACAAGTTGTGATTGGTTGGGGTGGTAAAATACAGCTGGTCCCCAGGCGAGCGGTTGTCACATGGACTGTTGAGTCCCAAAGTTCTTTCAAAGTCCAGAAGCTGTCCCATAAAGTTGAAATTGGGGGAAATGTTGGACTTTTTCCTTTTCACAAAATCGTAAGCGTCATTCAGAGACAAATTGAGCTTTTGCATTAAATAGGCCACAGTTACTGTTACAGACCTGCTAATGCCAGCAAGGCAGTGGACTAGAATGCCACACTTCTTGGAACGGGCCTCATCTGCAACAGGAAGGAACATGTGAGATTTCTGAACAACAAAAAGGGAAAGCTGGGGGGTGTTTAAAGCAAGAATTAGGGAAGTTTAACTTAGATTAAAGCTTATAATAAATGCACTTTTAATTAAGCAGTTTTTCTTCACAATTCAATGTTCCCTTGAGTCTCACATGCTGCCTAGATGCAAAGACAATCAGATTGAAATCAGGACAGTTAAATATTAGTTCATGCTGTCTTGCCACATAAAGACATAAGCAATTGATATAATTGGAGATGATAAAGAAACAAGCCAGACATATCTTGAGAAGAATGACAGAAGTTACAACAATAGTTTTGCATCCAAAGTTACTGGAACATTTTAAAGACACAGCTTACTTAATCCTTGTTTCTGTTTAATATTAATCAGCATTTGGCTGGCTGACTTACAACTAGTTAAGTTGACAAATGTTGACATATGGAAAAAAATAGTACTATAAAGGAAAGAACTTGAGTGAATAGTTTGTTTTTTTCCAAATAAACCCAACCAGGTTCAAATGGATGTTAAAGGTCTAAATTTTGTTTAAAGTCTTTAAAAGAAATACAATGTTTTTCTTTCATTACATGTTTCATTACATTCAAGTAGATAGTAGGACTTAAAGAAACTAGCTCCTACTTAAGGGTGAACAGTTTTCACAGGCTAAAATCACTAGCAGTAACTGAAGAATGTTAATTATGATGTCTACACACAACAAATACTACACCCCAATCCTAAATATAGTTATCTGATATCTTTACAATAAAGTAAGGATAAGACTGCAACTCCATGCATGTTTCTCTATATTTAGTTTCAGGCAAATGTACCTAACATTTATTTTAGCTCAGGCAACAGGTCTTCCTGTTGTTTTCCTTTGCATATCTCAAATCTACTCTGAAGGACCCCAGAACAGATGGAGAGTAACTAACAATATATTCTACTGATGGGACATCATTGATACAATATATTCTTACACACATTCATTGATATCAACATGACTATGAAAGGACACGTGTTGAGGGATGGATTTCATGCCTGGAAAAAAACTGTAATTTAGCTAAAGAACAGAATGTGAGAGTTCATAAACTCTATGACACTGAAGAAAATTTAAGGAATGAACTTCTTGTTTCATTTCATATCATGGTCCAAGACATTAATCAGTGCCAGACCACTCAGCATTGTCTTCTAAATGAAAAAGTTTCTCCAAATTTGTGCTAGTGTTCTATTTGAACATATTTTTTTCTATTTTAATCTGTAATCATTTCCTGTTCTAAAAACCAAATTGTGGTTTGCATAGGAGAGGATGTTTTGACTAAGTTAGTATCTAAATACCACATTCCACAAACAGCCCTTTAAGCAAAACTTTTGATCAACTGACATAATACAAAAAGGAAGACCAGCTTGTATCTCTCTGGAAAGTATCTAAGCCTGCACTTTCTATAAAAATATGAATTTAGAATATATGGAACATCAGGAAGAACACAAGTTTGATTTATTTACATTTAACAACTGACTAAAGCATATGTTGCTGCTACAGCAAGAGCCCGGGGCTGGCCAGTGGCTACATTATTTGTAGCATATGTAATGTGGCAGATAAACTGCAGTACAATTGCAATTTCAAAAACGAAATGGGCCAGAAATACTGAAGGGGAAAACTCAATTTTTAAAATAAAAATCTCACATTTCAGCTTTCTGCTTCAATGTTGGAGCCAATAACACCTACAGTAATACTATCTGGTTCACACGAGAATGCCCTCGGGTGACGTTTACATGTTAATGAACCAATATATGTACCAACACTAATTTTAATGATCAAATGGTAAATGCATAGGGGTGTGTTTTGTTTGTGTGAGCCAGAGCCAAGTTTTCTTCTGTGATTTTAGAGCTGTTCTGAGAACTTTTGAGGTTATTTAATGTGAACACAAGAAATGGTGGCAACTTTGGTAGGACACAAAGATTCCAGTGGTATATACTTAGCAACGTGGAGAGATTCCAGGACATAGGAAGTGAAGAAGGAATCTACTCTCTTCTCCTAGGCAACTCTGACACAAAGTATAATTAGCATATCATAGAACCATGCTGACCATGTAAGCTCCAACATTTAACATGAGTAAAAAATCAAGACATTGGGTTGGAATTGATTTTTGCTTGAAATATATTATTGGGGGGGGGGGTTTAATATGTGAAGCTCAGCTGTGCAAAGCTGAACCTCTAAAACAGAAATCAAAATCCTTACTCAATTCATTCCTTGTAATCTATTCCAAATATTATCATTTCTAAGTCACTGAAGTCAGGTGGAGAATAATCTTTTGGCTTTAACTGGAATGAAGCCTGCAGCCAAACTCAGTTATATTTAAAGTGTATAAATGCTGGCACACTTACCAGTACCTAACTCACACATGCCAAATCTAAACTTAGACAAATGAACTCTGTAGCAAGCAGATAGCAGCAAGAGCAGAAAACAGCTAGATTATGATAGAACACTACCCAAAAGGGCTGTGACGTCCAGAACAGGGTGCCCACACCTACCAATGAAAGCGATGGCTTCAGGAAAGAACTGGGAGAGATTCTGACTCCAGTGATCCGAGATGGGAATCTGTTTGTACTTGAACTCTCCATCGTGCTCAAACATGTTGGGAAGATTGGGAGTGACGTTCAGAATGTACTTGATGCCGTATTTGCCCAAGACATCCAAGTTGCTGGAATCTTTGGCACAACCCAGATACAAATAGGGAAGAATCTGGACAGGAAACGCTGGCTGGTTGTTTGGGATTGGGCTCCCATCAGACTCTGTGGCACTGCTGGGTTCCCGGTCAGATTCTCCATCGGAGCAATCAGAGCTTATCCTCAGCCCTCCCAGACCAAGGACTGAGGCAGGAGGAGAGTTGGCCGGAGAAGAACTGTCAAGATTGGTTTCACAATGCTCTGAGTATTCAGTCTGAAATTTATTGAATCCACCTGTGGGAGGTGAAGAGAAGATATGCTTTAATGCCATGTTTCTTAAAAGTCTATGAGGTCTTAGAAATTTGCTCTTTAAATATAACCTCCCTAAACCATGATTGTGGATTTAAAGAAATTAATTTTATGCTGTAAAATACCACTTCACCAGGTAGGCCCAGAAGATTCCATGAATATAAAATCAATCTTAAAACTGAAGATTGGTAACACACGAATATATACATTTAACAGCAAGAAAGCTGGAGTCACATTGGGGGGCCCAAAAGAAGTATTGCTTGCAGAAATAAGAAGCTTAAGACAATTTGAAGTTTAAAATCACGTGGATTTATTTCAGTTAACTGTGTATAAGGCTACTACCTGATTTTCTCAACCTCTTCCATAGTAATCTCGGCTGTCAACTCACCAAAACAGGCCTGGCCTGTTCCTCTATTTTAAACAGCAACCTAATATGCAGTCCTCTAATCAGAAAGTTTTTACACCATGGAGACAAGTGTTATCTCACTGTCTGCAGATCACATTAAGTAGAAGACAGTAAAATGTTAAGAATCCTAAAGGTGGTGGTACCAATATAGCAAGAACTTTTAACAATTTTACAGACATTTCCTTAAAGCCCTATTATACTTACTGTAATTTGTTGCCACGTAAAAGTGTTTAGAATTGCATTTTAAGTGTCACTAATTTAACTGAATCATGTTGCCAGAGTCTCCCATTTTGTTTTGTCTCTTGAGCTTAACCTTTCCCAAAACTGTGTCACAGCATTTTAATTAAAGATAGACGTATCGGATTAATAGATGGGTTTTATATTTTAAAAGTTGATACATCACATGTTGCTTCTTCATCCCACCTTGCTAAGGAAGTCTTTGATGCAACCTGCATCACATCAAAGCCCAATTTGAATGATTGCAACCTTAAAAGAATGACAAAATGCAGAATGCACTTCAGTTGTCTTCTTGCACCTACTACCCATATGTTTACATCCTGTCTAAGGAAGAATTTGGAGAACTCAAAAATGGGAATGTTTTTTGGGGGGTTGGATCTTTTCCTTAACAACTAGTTTTTGCATGGAGAAAAGAAAGCAATTAAAGTAGGAAGGATAAAAGGAAGTATTCAATCATTCAACAGGCATTCTTTAAGAAAAAGTGGACAACCAATCTGAGGAAGCACACAGACACACTCTTACTTTTTGATTTAAAAGAAAAAAGTACTAAAATTAAGATTTCCTAAGTTTGGAATTAAAAGTTATTCTATTTTTGAGGAACTCCTGTGTTCTTAGAACTCTGTAGGAGGCAGAAATTCAGCAGCTGTAGCTTTTTCAAGACTATTCAGTTATAATAAGATGCTTCACCTGCTAAATTACCTAGTACATATTTACAGAAGTCCTCAGGTGACAAACCTAAGAATAAGAGGTTTCAAGTTTACCTATCAAGGATGTTTGAAGACACAGATTAGAGGGAATTGGTTTAGCTTTAAATAGGCAAGTAATACATTAAAAATAATAGGTATATAGAAGCCACTCTGTATCTGAAGGAGAATTTGAGACAGGAATGGAAACTTCATTTTTTAATAAAATTGCAATATGTGAATATTCCTTGCACTCAGCTAAATAGCTAACTGTATAGTTATGATCACATAGTCAAAAAAGAGCTACATATATAGAAATGTGCACAAAGAATATTTATCTACATTCAGTGTTGTACATACATGGAACCTGAAATTGTCTTCTGAATCTTTAATAGGCATCCAAGCAACACTTTACAAATCAGTACCATTATAAAAGACCTAGAGATATTTAAATGGCCTGGCACAGTTGGAATAAAGTCACCAAACAGAGTTCAGCTGTATTCATAAACAGGAAGGGGAGAATCAGGTTTCTTTTTTCCCCCTCCTGAAAAAGAAAGACAATATGAAACAGCCATTTTGGAATTTTAATTAGAAACATTTCCCATTCAGGCTCTCTTCTAAATCAGAAAAGGAAAGGAAAAGAGAAAATTATCAGCTTAACTCCTCAATATTTCTAGGCTAGTTTAAAGGAACTGGGATTGTCAAGAGGAAATATGGTGCACTTGGGCTAAATAATTTTAAAAACATACCTTAGATGTACCAAGAAAGATACTGAAGGAGGAAAATTGGGGCAATGCACAGGAAAGCTTTCACTAAACTGCTTGCAAATACATACATATATACGTATACGAACATACATACAAACATATGTACAGGAAGAGATCTCCTATCCTAAGAACAATTTCTTCCTTCTGTACTATTTAGTACTTCCTTTTCCTTGAGCTGTTTGGAAATCTGCAATTTTAATTTTACTTACACAGTACAGACAGAGGGACAATTTTGGCTCAGTATTACTTTCTATTTCTGCCTCAATCCTGCCACCAAGTGATCATGCTGGTATGTGTCCTGGGAAAAGGCAATTATCCTTACCTTGGCACTCACTCAGAGTAACTGTATCACAATGCTTCCAGGGGAGGAGAGTGTTTTTGGAAAGCTGAATGGGGAGTTTAATGAATTAAGGTCTTCATTCAAAATGAACTTCAGGGAGGAATGGGAGGCAGAGCCCAATGCAATGCAGCAAGGCCAGATACGTCATCTAGCTCAAGCCAGTTGCTCAAAGGCAAAGGCTGATCTACCAAGTCAGGGCCTTCAAAGACACAGAAGAGGAAGCAGGGCGCAAGGCACAAGAGATTAATCTGCCGAACAAATTTCAATTAAAAAGCAGAATGGCAAACTGCCTGCAGTGAATAATGCCTCCTCTCTCTAAGGTTATTTACAGGCCACTTCTCTCCATCAACCAAATATCGCAATATTAGTGGAGCAAATGGGACCATTGCATAAAAGTTAGGCTGGCAGTCAGACAAGGGGTAGAACAAGCTATTCCTTGCTGTCAGCTCCTCCCTCCCCATCTGTGGAGGGAAGAGCCGCTAAAGGGCACCAAGACTGGAGGGGAAAGGAAAAAATGTAGATGGCTGGAAAGGCAAGGAGGCAAGAGCCCTCCAGAACTTCTGAATACTTGTCTATTCCGACTCATAGGAACTGTAGTCCAACACACGGCGACCTAGTTCCCTCTCCTTTTAAAAACGAAGGTTGCTAAGGTAGTTGATAGAGGAAAGGAGCAAGGTAAAAGCCTAGAGTAAACAATCACCACCGAAGGTTGGATTGAAGTGGGCTTTCCTGGACTTTTCCCATTCATACTTATGGAAGAATCTCGCCAGAATTTCTCCTTCTGGAGAGGGAGAGAACGATGGCTCCCAGGAGTTTTTTTTTTGGGGGGCATTTTCCCGTTCCTACCGAAGGGGGGGGGGAAGGGAAATGAACCAAGACCAGAGAGGCCCAGAGGCCAGTACCTGCGTGTACAGTACTCAAACACATGCAACCATTTTGCAAAACAACAATTAATCAAACCGGCAATGAAAGCAAAAGCAACATCCTGCTTCGCCGAATCCAAAGGAAGGAAAGACACGCGCTCTTTTCGAAGTCCTTCGCTTGTTTTGTTTTGGGTTTTTTTTTAATGCCAACGTTCACCCTTTCTATCTTTTCTGCGGGAGAAAAACCTCCGGTAAAGGGCAGCAAAGCAACTAAGATTGGGAAACAGGGAATACGTGATAGGAGGACAGAGGGAAATGGAGAGATAATAACAAATAGCGAGATTTGGGGGGGGGGAGAAGGTTGCGATTAGGCGGGAATTTTTGCTCCGGCTGGGGACTCGCAGCCTACCCGGCTGATCGAATAAAGGGACGACGAAGGAAGTATAAAGCTTGCCAATCCCACGTCAGGAGGTCTGAGAGGTCCGAGAGCGACCCCGCTCCTCATTTACCTTTCAAGTAGTACGCCTTGCAGCCGTCGTCGCGGAGTTTTTGTAGCAAAAGGCCGAGGACTGAGGTGGGGGCCCCGCCGTCCTGCTGCCACTCAGCCGTGGATTCGTCGTAGAGCAGGACGGTGTCTGCCTTGCAGCGCTTGACGAAGCGTTCCTTGTCCTCGTTGTTGGGGATGATGGAGCGGATGGGCAGATTACCTTTCTTGAGGCGCCGGAGCATCAGGCCCGGGATAGCCAAGTTGATGGCGGTCTCGATATGCGAGGACTCGAAGAGCTCGTGGGGCCGACAGTCGAGCAGCAGCAGCGAGCTGCCCCCGCTCGATTCCAGCTCCTCCTGCAGCCACTCCACGCTCTTCCACGGCATCGCTGCAGCCATGGGAGCCCGGGGGTCGCTGCCCCAGATATGATTTTTCATGAGGATCGCACAACAAGGGGACGAGGAGCAAAGGAGCGAGCGTGGACGGAGGAGAGAGCAGAGGGACGCGCGCGTCCAAAACCAATCACTCTCGGAGGAGGTGGGGTGGAGGAAGAAGCGTTCCGCCGCCGTCCCCAAACCCACCCAGAAGGAAAGTGAACAAAAAGGGAGAGAAAAAAGGCGTCCCGAAGCGGCGATCGCCTGGAGGTTCGCGCTCCCGGCCGTTTCCAAGGTCTCGGCGTTTCGCTGCTTCGCCCGCCGCTAGGCTGCTGCTTTCCTTCCACTTGCCAACCGAGAGACAGAAGCGGGAGGTGCGGGCGAGAGCGAATCCCTCCGGGCTCCTCTGGGAGGAAGATCCTGCGGAGCTACGGATTGCCAGGCGCTGCTGGCAGCCGGCCCTCCTCTGGAAAAAGCTGCCGTTCTTTGGTCGGATTTAGGCGGCTGAGCTGCTGCTCCAATATCCGCTACTTGCCCCCTCCCGCTCCATCGTGGATCCAGCCTGACAGTCTCAATTAAAAAGAGGCTTCGCCATCAGAGCGGCGTGTCGTGCTTGAGGAGGCGGGCCCTGCGAGGGAGGGAAAGCGCCAGCGAGCCAGGCTGGCCCGGCTTAAAGGAAAAGCGGCCTCCGGAGTGTTGCAACCCAGTTTGTCAAGCCCCGAGGTTTCCCTCCTCCACGTCAGGCTATACGACTTGCCGCTTTTGGAAGCATTTTGCTTATTTCCTTTTTTTTGTTTCCCTTTCCAGAGCCTGTTTGGTTCAATGGAGGGATTTAAATAACGAGCCCGCTTGTCCTGCCTCCTTGTTGGGGGTGGGGAGAGGCCGCTGCCCGAGTAAAAATTATCGCTCAAAACATGCCCAGCCGCTGACAAAGTTTTTTCAATTATCTTGTGAAGAGCTCGGGCAGGACAGTTTTCGGGAGGGAGATGCACAACTGCCGATTAGGATCATAGTTTAATTGCCGGTGCCAACCTTTTTGTTTTTAATCCTTTTGAAAAGTCAAGTTGCCTCGATGAAAAAAAAAGAGATAGAAAGTGAACAAACCTAAAGCTCTCATACTGATCAAAAAGCCTTCTAGATCCCTAAGAAAAAAGTTGGCCTATCAAACTACCCCCTCCCCCCGTTGCTTATCTCCCCCCAAATGGAAACGTTACTGACATTTTTATCGCTGCGGGAGGAGTTCTTATAAGATTCAAAATATCCAGGCCGCGAAATAAAACTTTTCCATTGCTTTTTTAGCCTCTATCCCCCCCCTTCAACTGTACAAAAATCCGCACCAGTGCTACCTAGCACCGCATAGCGGTCGTCCGGAGTTTAGCAGAGCATATTTTCTAATCCCAATTTACAAACGACTCAGGTTTTTTTTTCCGATTCGGACCCACAAAGTAATTACCTTTTAATTTAGGGTGGCGTAAATTACCCGGTCTTGTGCTTAGTTTGGGGGTTTAGTGGATCGCGCGATTTCAAGAAAACTGGATCACTTTAGTAAAGCATGGTTATGCAGCCACTGGGTGGCCCACTTCCCGATAAAGGGCATAAGTATTCTGTGGACCAACTGCAATATTTTGTGGCTATGGAAAAACAAACAAGGCGGACCATCCAATTGTAAGATTGCCACATGCAAAATGAGACGTACGCAACCCATGGGAGCAGAGCTGTGCGACCCATAATAAACGGACTCTAGAGCTGATTGGTTCTAAAAAAGCTTAGATTTGCACTATGAATTCCTGACTGACAGAACGCCTTGCAACATGATCCTTTTTTTGTTGTTCTAATCTTCTTGGAGTTTGGCGTTTTATAAGCCGCTCAAATAGGCGGGACTGAAATACGACGACCTCATTGGAGAGGGAGGCGGGGCTTTTAGAATCTTGTGTATCAACCCGCCGAAACGCGGGAAGGGAGGATGCGTAGAAAGAAATGAATGGGGTGTTAAGAGATGCAAGGGATTTTGCATGTCTCCAATTGGCTTGCGCAGAAGTCAGGCGTTTGTGTACCCTCCTTAAACGTGCGATATTGTGATGGAAATGGAAGCGTTCCTTCTTTTTCCTCTTGATGTTCTCGAACGCCTCCATAACAATAGAGGCGTTTTAGATGAGAGGCTTAATGCAAGTAGGCAAAAGTGCAGCAAAAGGCGTGGTGTAAAGGCACTTGCAAACTTACTAGAAAGATTTGAGCTAGCTGTCCTGTTTCCGACAGAGAGGTGGAGTCGCGGCTTCTTTGTCCCGGGGTAATCTGATTCTTGCCGTAACTAACTTGTGACTAATTCATTCAGTTTACATTTCATATCTTTGACCGGTTAAAAAGCCAGCCTCGAGGCAGCAAAATCAGACTTTGATTTGAGGGGTTTATTTCCTGCCTGTTCCGTTAGTTGCTTGGACGGGACAGTGGAAAAATTTGAGATCTTGCATAAACGCTAATTTGTCCTATTTTGGTTGCTCCTAATAAAAATGTTGCTCATATTTAGAATTTTACGTTTATTTCCCCATAGCAAACTTACATATACATTTTTAACGGCTGTATATCTGGTGCCACGGCAAACTTCAATATTAATTTGGATCAACGAAAGTAATGAGAGTTGAGCGACCTCAAAACTCGGAACTTTATATATTTGTATTTTTTTCTACTTAGGTATGTGACAAATGGATAAACAGTGTCTCTTTGTGATCTATGGAAGAGTTACCGCATAGTTTAGAGGTATATTCAGGGGTGGGCTGCTGGGGGTTTGCAGGGGTTCAAGAGAGCCCTTAGCTGAGATTCTGTGCAGTTTGGAAAAACCCCAAATCCCACTCCTGGCTGGCCCTGCCCACCCCTCCCCTCCCAGGAGTGGCCACACCACAATACCAGTGGTGGTATTCAGCTGGTTCGCACGGCATTGGGCAAACCGGTAGCAAGGATTTGGCATGGGTCGCAGAACCAGTAGTAAGCTCTGGCTGGCCACGCCCCCGATCCAGTCACCACTGGCTCGCATGCCCCGCCTGCCTGCTTGCCCAGCCCGCCGATGCTCACTCACCCCACCAGCCTGACAGCTGGTCCCTTAAGGTATTGCTTTTTCTTCCCTCCCGACAATCAGCTGTTCATAGATCAGCTGTGCTGGGATTCCCCTTCCTGAGCCTCAGCGGAGCCTTCTGGGAGCAAAAACGCCTCCCCCAGACGCTCCTCTGAGGCCCAGAAGGCCTAAAAATGGGTGGGTGGGGGGTGGCTGCAAAAAAGCAAAAAAAAAAGCCATGCCCATCCAGTCACATGGCCACGCCCACCTAACTATGCCCACAGAACCAATAGTAAAAAAAATTTGAATACCACCACTGCCCCACATGGGTCCGTTTTGGATGCAGGTAAGTGCAGGGCTCACACGGAGGCTCCGGAAGAGTGAAAAATGGCCCTCCCAGAAGTTTGGGAAGGCCTCAAATGGGTCCATCTCCGGCTTCCAGAGAGCCTCTGGAGCCCAGGAGGGCAAAATGCCCCCCAGCCGTGGTGCAGGAAGCCAACTAGGCCACGCCCACCATGGCCACGCCCACCCAGCAACCAGGCGGAGAATCCTTTGCTAAAATTTTGAAGCCCACCCTGGGTATATTGTATATCAGTGATGGCTAATCTTTTTCCCATTGCGTGCGAAGCGTGTGTATGTGTGCTCGCGTGCCTGCACCCATGATGCACTGTGCACACAAACCCCTGACCCCACGCCAACCCCCTGTGTGTGCACCATGCACCTCTGCGCATGTGCACACAACCACCCCATCACACACCTGCGATGCATCCATGACACCCGTGTGCTTCGCGCCTCTGCACATGCATGCAACCCCACCCATGCACCCGCCCCTGCACATGCATGCACATATCCCCGCATGCATGGCAGATACCTCAATCGGCTGGCGGGGGCGTGCACAGTGGGGCTCTTCAGCCAACCTCGCGCGTCCGGCAGAAATGGCTTTGTGTGCTACTTCCAGCACGCGTGGCATAGGTTCACCGTCATGGTTTTATATGTTTATTGCTAATTAAGTCAATAAAGAATATTGATTTTATTTTCTAGAAGGAGTTACAATTTGTAAAAACTTAGAAAGCTTGTACTCCATTCATTGAGAGCCAGTTTGGTATACATTGTGGTTAAGGCATCAGACTAGAGACCAGGAAACTGTCAGTTCTAGTCCATTTTTAGGACTAAAGCCAACTGTTGACCTTGGGCCTGTAATTTTTCTCAACCCTAGGAAGGAAACAATGGCAAACTACTTTTGAAAAACCTTGCCAAGACTTGTCCCAGCAGTCTCTGAGAATTGAACAGGATTGAATAGGGGAATCTATTAAGTGTGTCACATGAGGTAGAGCTTCTTGTTTACATAAAAGGTTGCATCTTACAAATACATCTGCCTGGAAATAAGCTTCATAAAACTCAGACTTCTGAAGAGGCATCCCTGGGTTCTCCTATATATTTGGACTGCTTCCCAAATGGTAGTTAGGGGAGAATAGTATAACAGATCATATATTAAGCTATAATTTCCATAACCATGATTAATGGGTGGGTTATCATTAAGTCATACTGAGCCATGGTGGCACAATGCTCAATGCAGTACTGCAAGGCTAACTCACTGCTCACTCCAGGAGTTCGATTCTGAGTGGCTCCACATTGACTCATCCTTCCAAGGTCAGTAAAATGAGAATCCAGATTGTTGGGGGCAAGATGCTGACTCTGTAAACCGCTTAGAGAGGGCTGTAAAGCACTGTGAAGCGGTATATAAATCTAAGTGCTATTGCTATATTATGGCTCACTATAGTCAGTTATCGAATACCTATGCCACAGATTTGCCATTTTATTTTGAACCCACAAGAAAGAATCAATCTTTTTTTAGCCTTGAACAGGTACTTTGGCCCACGAAAACTAGATTTATATATTATACACTGAGCATAGTTTGTTGAAACATTATTTATTGAAGAAACCATGGCAGAGTTTGGTTATAGTCCACTGTGTACAAATTACAAAGTCTATGTACATGCAGTTCATTAAAACCTTAATGAAAATCTTAATTAATTAAGAGCCTTGGTGGTGCAGGCTGTTAAATACCTAGCACTTAAGTTCCAGCTGCCTGCAATTACTGCAGGCTCGAATCCCACCAGGCTCAAGGTTGACTCAGCCTTCCATCCTCTCGGGTAGGTAAATTGAGGAGCCAAGATTGTTGGGGGCAATAAGCTGACTTTGTAAAAATGCCGCTTAGTAATAAGCAGGCATATACAATGGAATGAAGACTATTGCTGAGCGCATTGGGTTGTATCCCAAAATTGTAAGCCGCCCTGAGTCTCCGGAGAAGGGCAGCATATAAATATGAATAAAAAACCCAGGGCCCAAACAAACTGCATTCTAGCTGAGTTCCTCAACACACTAAGCTAAAATATGTTCTGATACACTGTGGCTTAGTACATCATAAAAATCTAGATGGCAAAATTGGATTACGTTACATGAGCCACTCTGTAAAGTGAATTCATAAATTGAGAAAACCCTGGAGTACTATGTTGTACAAATATAACCAGTAGCTCTGTGATGGATGACCCCAAGCTAAAGGTTTCTAAAGTCAATTGTTGTTTTAAGAAGTTTTGGCTCTTGAAGCTTGTAGCTTAAGATGAGTTCACTCCAACACACTAGGCTGATTATATGGGCAAATTCAGCAGGATAGAATGCGTGCAAAAACTGTCCCTGTAGTCAGTTTATAATTCAGTTTGTTGTGTGAACATAGGCAGTTCAGTTAATCTAATTAACTATGGTTCAGTTAATCATGGGTTAGAGCATTTGTAAATACAGCTCTAGAAAGTTGCTGTCTGGACATTTATTTAAAAATAACATTTACTCGAGAACTGAAGCAGAAACTCATGTACAATGTAAACTATTTTTGTCTTGCTCAGATAACATTCCAAGTTTGCATATTCCTCAAAATACATAAATATTGCAAAATGTTCAAATGTGATTTATGCAAATAGTACAGGGAGGACAGTATTTAAAGTGCTAAGATAAACATGCACACATATGCGAAATCAACAACACAAGAAACTTGGATAGTTTTTGTAAAGCATGACTTCATTCCATTAATTTATACATAGGCTTATAAGCACATGGAAAATGTTTGGAAAATTGGCCAGAATCACAGAGATACTTAATTCTTACGGGGAAACTTAGTCATCTCAATGTCTTTATTTACCAATCTGATTTTACAAATTTATACGTCACCTACTCCAACATGGCACTTGCTCCTTATAGAAACAGAAATATTTATACCGTAATTCTATAGTTACATACCTATATGTAAAACAACATTTAAAAAAAAATCAATCAGTGCAAATCTCTTTAAATTTACTAATTGTGGAATTTGACTTTGTGTAAATGTTAAGTTACCTTCTCATATTTTTGCAAAAAATATTCATTAGCAAATGTACATGGACATGAATCCATGCCCGTAATTAGTTTAAATGTTTTACATTACCCTTATGAAAGTGCTTTAAAAGGAGTCCAAGCAGAAAAACAAAAATATAAATCCTTCATTTCCCTTGCAAACCACATGTGGCTTGACTGAGTGGCACATTATCATTCAACCAATGTAGCTCTAAAAGTTATAAATGTTGGTATCTTTCTGCCTGGACTGCAAATAGAATTAAAATTTACAACTAGTTGACCTTTTATGCCTGATAAGGAAAAGCTTTCTAATTCACTTTACAAATACAAATCAATCTGTACCTTCCAAAATTATACTGTAATTGCAGAAGGTTTCCACTGACCTATGTCTCAACAACTTCATTTTCTGTAACTTTTTGGAGAAAAGAAATATTAGTAGGTTATATAGCAGTTTAAAAGGATATACTAAAAATTGTAAATTGCCATATAACGCATGCTGATTATATAATCATTTGTTATTTCTACCAATGAGAGTCAGTTTGATGAAGTGGATAAGGCACCATGCTAGAAACTGGGAGATAGTGAGTTGACTCTTTTGACCCTCACTAGTCATTTTCTATGTATACACACACAATCATACTGTGTGATTGAGTTCAAACATTACATCAAGCCAAGATTTGCTTAACAATTGTTTTCTTTTTTCAATAACATTGGTTGAATTTCCACAGCATGCTAAATTATTGTAAAGGGCAGAGGGAATGGCCTTGAAGGACAGGAGGAAGAGCTGCTACCAAGGCAACAGTCAGATTAAAAGGGCCTGAGCCCAGGGCAGGAAAGTAACTTGAGTAAGCATCTCAGACTAGCCCCTCCCTAGTTCATATGAAGATAAAGGGAGGGAGGGAAAGCATATTCAGACTTGCAGGATGCTATTACTCTAGCTGTTACAATAAAAGTAGCAATAGCAATAGCACTTAGACTTATATATTGCTTTATAGTGCTTTACAGCCCTCTCAAAGCGGTTTACAGAGTCAGCATATTGCCCCCAACAATTTGGGTCCTCATTTTACCCACCTCAGAAGGCTGAGTCAACCTTGACTCTGGTGGGATTCGATCTGCCAAATTATGCGGTGGGAGTAGCTTGCAGTACTGCACTCTAACCACTATGCCACAGAGGTTCCATAAGTAGTGCTGATCTTTATGGCATTAGTCTGTTCTACCCAGAAGGTCTAACAGTTGTTCCCCATGGTTTACAAATGACAATGACTAGGATTTCAAAGCAATGTATGCCAAGTCAAAACCAAACCAATCATGTTATGGCTTACAGGTGGTCATGCCAGAGTGCTCTCCTGCAGTCAGGGGAGCCAGCAAAAAGTATTGTATGTGAGCATAAAGGCTGCCTTCATCACCAGTCCTTACTCTGCTGTGGTACCTACTGGTAGATCCCCTAACCTCATTTCAAGACCTTGTCAAACATCTCCTACCAGCAGGAGGAACAGCCAGCAATCCCTTCTCCTTACTTGGTATATGTAGGTGGGTTCATAGAAAAATGGGTTTAGCCACTTGTCAGTTTTCCCACCTACAGGTCACAGGTGTGAAGGTGTTATATGTCAGTTACCTGTCAGGCAGCAATTGTGAAGAAAATGCTCCTGCTCTTTTGAAAGGGCCTTAATCTTTGTCTAATTACATCAACATGGCTGACGGTCACACATCAGGTGAGCGGAAGGCTGTGGAGTGACGAGCTGGGAGTGCTTGGCAAAACAAGCAAGCTTTATGCTCACTTGGTGATGCAAAGGAAATGGCAACTATTGGCAACTATTGACATTGGCCAGTAGCACTTCCAGAGGCATCACTGGGGAGGCCTCTGGGTGTGTGTGCGCGTGCTTTCATGCATGTGTCTGTGTATGTGTGTGCATGTTGTTCAAATGCAGCGAATGGTTTGGCTTCTGAGTGAATATGGTGACATGTTGTAACATTAACATTACTCCTCTCTCTAGGAATGGTCTCAGAAGACAGGTAAAAAGGATCCCAAGGAGGTTAAAAATGAAGTAGCAGCATAATGAGGGGAAATATTTTAAGACTTCTGAAAAGATCATTTCTTAAACCTAAGAGAGTCCCCCCCACCAAAAAAAGCTACCACCTTTCCAGTGTTGTGGCCTGGCCGGGGGGCGGGAGGGATGGTTCTATGCAAACAGCAGATGCACACATAGCTCCATTTGCACAAGTGATGGTCACACATGCCCGCCCGCATCGAATGGAGCTTTGCATGCACGCTTGCCCACTGCTTGTGCAAGTGCAGCTGGGCGTGCACTCTCGCTTGCCACTTCCATGGCTTGGTTCCAAATGTGACACGGCCTGGTACTTGGCTGCGACATGGGATTGGGGACCCCTGAGCTAGAGCTAGGCTGGGTCTCTGAAGGGAGGCTATGCTGCAATTTAAAAAAAAACATTTCTTCCAGTTTGTTTTCCTCTAAAGATGCGATTACCCTTCTAAACTATGTTTTAAACCTCCTTTCTTTTTCAGCAATTTAGCAGTTGTGGTACTGGTACATTCATTTTTCTTTCAAGATTTTTTTTTTTTGAAAGCCAATGCCTTGGAAGGACTGAAGGAAAGGAATATGAAGAGTTCTTCATTTGTAGTGTTATGCACCAGGGAATGCCCTGACATACTCACAAATGCACAGGCTCTCGTACTTCATTCAAGCCTTCATAAAATTGTTTGATATGTGTGTCATGTACATATTCTTCCTTTCTTCTACTGGACAAAATAGTGAGACAGCTCCAAGGTGGAATCATTTTGCAAAACTGGGCAAAATGTCCTGACTGGATAGGGTTTGACATTGAATCCAGGTTCTCATTATGGGAAATTCCTACTTTCATTAATGTTATTCATTCATGATGTTGCTGATCTACATCTTCCAGCAGCTCCTTTCAGCACAGCCAGAAGTGAGAGAGACTAGGAAATATACAGTAGTTTGGTGACATTTTAATGGTGAAAGTCCCCATTTCTGTGCTAATGGAGTATAATCTCTAATGTTAGTCAATGATGGGAGTTCCCTCAGTCTAGTTTACAAATCAGAAGGATTTTAGAGGGCTGGAACTGCAGAGCTCTCTGCAAAGATGCAAAGACAAAGGAAAAATTATCCTTCCTTTTCCCTTTGTTAAAAATAGATTTTGGAATTGTTTGGGAATAATTCGTTGAAATCAAGGTATGAAGCTTTGGTAGACAATTATTTCACCCTGCCTGAACTACAGCGCATGCTACAGGTTACCATGGAAATGCTACCAAAATGGCCTTACTGTGATGAATCAGCCAAACCAGTGCTAAGCTTGCAAAGTACTCATAGAAGGCTCTGGGGATTTACATTTTAGCTTCTCCACTTCCTCTTCATTTCACAGCCAAAGAAGGATCATCTTGAGACCTTCTTCCAAGGCTTTTGGGTACAAACTGTAACAGGTTCTCCAGTTATTAAGCTCTGTTTCTGAAATGTAAATTCGGTGGTGGGGAGTGAATTTTGCAGGATAAGAAGTCACTCTGCTTAGTGGAGTTACATCACCAACTGGAACTGCAGCATCTTGGTGTTCTGGATTGGTTGATGTATTGCATCTCCATTCTTCACTTAGACATGACATCTGAACTTTGAAGATGGAGTGTTAGAAACTGCTCAGAACTCAGGAACTGCTCAGGAAGTCCTGGGGGTGTGATGGCTGTTTCTTCTGCTCATTCCTAGTTTCCTGAGCTCCCCTTATTTGGATCTCTGAAACCTACAGATCTGTTGGACAGAGTTTTATCTCCCTCAAATAATGTCCAGGCTAAGAATTGTGGGAACATAAGTCCAACACCATTAGAAGCCACTGGATTGAGGCATGCTGCTCAGGGACTTGGTTTACAACATTTGTCATAAAACATCTATAGGTCTCAGTCTCAATTTCTTCATCTTAAAACAATATTCCTTTAAAAAATGAGGAACAGGTGAGGGATGAAAAAAGAGAAGACTTACTACCATTTTAGCTGTAAACAGTTTCTTGCATTGATGCCTCCAGCTCATGAAGTGTTTAACAATATCCTTTAGCTTGCTTCAGTTTAAGCCTGCAATGAAATAGGTTTAATTGAATTAAAGATGATAAATTGGTTGCAGTGTTAAAAAAGATCAGCCTTACTCAATGAAGTTAAACATGCACTCAGAAGCTCACCTCCCTACTGGGACTTTGCAAGCATTTGCTTGGGCTGTATGTTGCCAGCTGTTTCAAAATGGTATACACTCTTCCAATTTTAGTAGCAGGAATTCTGTGTTAGTCTATAATGTCCAAAAAAATAGCAACCTTTTCCCACTAACCATTTTTTTAAAAAGCTGCAGTTCACAAAAGCTCATGCTTACACTTGTTAGTGGGAAAAGGTGCTACTAGACTCCTGGTCTCTAATCTTAAAATTGCCCATGCTTGCATCAGTTTTCCCCTGCCTGGTGTCCTCAAACTGTTGGGAATATAGTGGGGTGAGAAGCCCTGGGATTCCCCAAGAAGGGCCATGACTCTCCCAGGCCAAGCCCCTATGGGGCATGAGGGACAGGCCGTCATGCTAGCTGGACTCCCATGAGCACCAAATCATATTGAATGTGGTCAAGTTTTTATTTGTAGGTGGTCTCCCTAAACTCTTCCTAATGCACTAAAAGTAATGAAAACCCATTTCTATTATTTCCGCTTTTCCCCACTTATATTAAAGTATTTTTTGACATACATGACTTCCAATAAAGGAGAATATGTTATGTATGTAGGTTTGAATGTTATTGGTTTATTTGAACTGTTCTTGTAAAATGTCAAATGGTATTGGTTTAAATAGTGCGGAAGAAACCCTGCACTCCCATTGGCTGGCAGCTACGGCTGCAGGCTATAAGAAGCAGCCGTAGCCAAGCCAGGACGGGTCCATTCGAGCTGTAGTCACTTAATAAACTCTTTGCTGGAACTCCTCGCGTCTGACTCTTCATGCAAACTTAACACTGGCGACGAAGGTGGGATTTCCCTGAAGAGAAGACGACGCCGACGAACAAGCAACTGAGCGAGATGGCTGCGCTGAACACCCCAGCACCGTTCGATCCGGCGACGGAAGACTGGGAATCGTATGCGGATCGTTCCACATGTATCTGGAAGGGAACGATCTCGCCGCATCCCCGAGAGACGGAAGAGGGCGGTCTTTCTCACGCACTGCGGTCCGGCAGTCTTCAAAATGGCGAAGGCGTTGGGGAGCTGCAGAGCTGAAGGTAATGGAATGGCCCGATTTGAGAAACTTTTAAGAGCCCATTACGCCCCAAGTATCGTGCCTCATTAAGAGACACGAATTTTACCGTCAGGATCAAGGGATAGCGAGAATGTTAATGACTTCATGGCAAGTTTAAGGGACATTGGGGGTGCTTGTGACTTTACCAACTTAGAAGAGGCCATGCATGATCGGTTTGTTTTAGGCCTAAAAGATAAGGTCTTACAAAGCAAACTTTTAATGAAACCTAAGATCACGTTTAAAGAGGCCATTGAAGAAGCTGTTTCAGTGGAAGCCACCAAGTCCTCAGCTGCGGCCATGAAAAAGATTAACAAGGCCTCAAGCCAGGCCTCAAGCCATTCTGATGGGGAAAAATCCACAACAGCTCATTGCGAACAAATAGACTCTGATTCTGATGGCAGTGAGGCAGAGGAGGGGATTTTTAAACTCAGAATGGAGAAGAAAAGAAAAGACTCTGGGAAAAACAGGCAAGGGTTCTATTGCAGAGGCTGTGGGGGGGGGGGCACCCCCGCACTGAATGCAAGTTCTTTGACTCCATTTGCCTACGTTGTGAGAAACGGGGTCACATAGCCAGAGTCTGCAAATCATCCAGAACTCCACCAGTTAGGAAGAAATTTCCTGATAAAGACTTTAAGCCCAACAATTTCCTTGAAAAAATGGGGCGAAATTTAGAAGCAAATGGCAAGAATGAAACTCACCAAACAATCACTATTGGTCATTCTTCACCCTTAAAAAGCAGAAAAGTACATGTGAAGGTGTTTATTGAAGGAAGGCCTTGCCAAATGGAAGTGGACTCAGGCTCTTATTTATCTATGGTGTCATGGGACACTATCCACAGACTCTTTCCCAAATTCAGAAAAAGCATTTCCAGAAGCAAGCACTGACTCTCAAAGACTACCAAGGGAACAAGATTCCAGTAGTTGGAGCGAGAGATTTCAACGTGCAGTTTAAAGGCCACACCAAACGTTTGCCCCTGACCATCGTGGACAAGGATCGCCCAAGTTTGCTGGGACTTGAGTGGTTCAAGCCACTTGGCATCGAGGTGACTGGCATCCATCACGTGAGCAGTTCTGACTGGGAAGAGTCCTTGAAGTCTGAGTTTCCAGAGGTCTTCAGCGAAGGACTGGGCAAGTATATGGGGACCCCTATTGCTTTCAGTTTAGACCCCAAGGTGCCCCCAATTCGTTTAAAGCCCAGGAGGGTCCCATTTGCTTTAAAGGAAAAATTGATGCACAATTAGATAAGCTCATTGCTCAAGGGGTTTTAGAGCCTACTGACCACTCCAGATGGGAAACACCCATAGTCACACCAGTCAAGGCTGATGGGTCAGTGAGAATCTGTGGTGACTATAAGGGGACACTTAACCATGCGCTGCAGCAGAGCGCATATCCTGTACCAGTTGTGCATCATCTGCTCCATTCCCTTGGCAGGGGTACAGTATTTGCTAAACTGGACTTAGCTCAGGCATATCAACAATTAACAGTTGATGATGCCACTGCAGAGGCACAAACAATTGTGACTCATAGAGGTGCCTTCAAATGTAAAAGACTACAATTTGGAGTAAGCGTGGCACCTGGCATTTTTCAAAGCCTTATGGAAAGAATGTTGCAAGGACTGCCAGGGGTAGTGCCTTATTTTGATGATGTATTAATCTCTGCTGAAAAATGACACTCAGCTTCAAGAAAGACTCAGAGAAGTCCTTACCAGATTCAGAAAAGCGGTTTTAAAAGTCAAGGAAGACAAATGTACACTCAAAACAGACAGAGTTGAGTTCCTGGGGTATATGATTGACAAGCATGGCATCCATCCTACTGATGCCAAGGTTAAAGCAATCAAGGAAGCCCCTAAACCTCGATGCAAGGCAGATTTGCAAGCCTTCCTTGGACTTATTAACTTTTACCACATGTTTCTACCTCACAAAGCATCTATTGCTGAGCCCTTACATCGCCTGCTTGATAAAAAGCTGTTTGGATCTGGGGGCGGAAGGAACAGTCAGCATTTAACAGTATTAAGAGACTAATCACGTCTGATGCTGTGTTGATACAATTCTCTGAGAATTTGCCTGTTGTTCTGACTTGTGATGCATCCCCTTTTGGAGTGGGGGGGGGTTTTGAGTCACAGGCTTCCCAATGGAAGGGAAGCCCCAATTGCATTTTACTCTCGCACTTTGTCCAAAGCAGAGAGGAATTATAGCCAATTGGACAAGGAGGCTTTAGCAGTTGTTGCAGCTGTTAAGAAATTTCATGAATATCTGTATGGCAGGTCATTCACCATTGTTACAGATCACAATTTATTAGGCATTGTGGCAGGAGACAAACCTACACTTAATATCCTGTCACCAAGAATGCTGAGGTGGACTGAATTTCTTGCAGCCTATTCATACAAACTGATTCACAGGCCTGGCAAGGACATTGGACATGCTGATGCACTGAGTCGTTGCCCACTACCTTGCCACAAGGAGGACTTTGAACTTGAAACTCACACCTTTTTCCTGGAGACCGTGGCTAAGCTTCCAGTCCATGCTGCTGAGATTGCCAGAGAAACTACCAAAGATGCTGTATTAGCACCTGTTATGGGCTGGATTAAGAAAGGTTGGCCTCTTCAAGATCTACCTCACCTTGCCCAACCTTTTAAGTCCAGGCAAACTGAATTATCTGTATTAAGAGGATGTATTTTGTGGGGTAACAGGGTGGTTATTCCTGCAAAACTGCAAAGGGAGGTTTTGGAAATGTTACATGAGGGTCATCCTGGGATTGTAAGGATGAAAGGTTTGGCCAGGAGTTATGTATGGTGGCCAGGTATTGACAAAATGGTTGAAAACTGGGTAGCATCTTGTCCCAATTGCCAGGTAGTCAGGCCTGCCCCACCTCACGCCCCCACACAGGAATGGGAATGTCCTAGGGGCCCATGGTCTAGAATCCAAATTGATTTGCAGGCCCTACAAGAGGGCACACTTTTCTAGTGCTAGTAGATGCATACTCTAAATGGCTAGAGGTAATTCCATGACATCCACTACAACTGAGGCTGTCATCAAGCAGCTCAGAAAATTGTTTGTCACCCATGGGTTACCAGATGTCCTTGTTTCTGACAATGGCCCTCAATTCACATCTAACATTTTGAATCCTTTCTAGCTCAACAGGGCATCAGACATGCCCTCACTGCCCCTGGGCACCCTTCGGCCAATGGCCGGGCTGAACGCATGGTACGCTTCACCAAAGAGAAGCTTCAGCAGCTGGGTCCTGGGACATCACTGAGAAGCTTGAAAAACTTCTTAGTGTTCAACATCACTCCTAGCCCATCAAATAACTTGTCCCCAGCAGAGTTGTTGATGGGCAGGAAACTTAGGTCTTCCTTGACCGCCTTCATCCCACTTACGCACCCAACGCACCACTGGATTCCACTTCCAAAGTTCGTTCTTTTAGTGTGGGAGATTCTGTCTATGCTAGGAACCTTATAGGTGAACCTTTGTGGATTCCTGCTGAAATAACTCACATCACGGCCCCTCGTTCTTACAGGGTACAAACAGAGGATGGCCTCCTCTGGAGCAGGCACATTGACCAACTTAGATCCAGGTTCCCTCAGGAACATCGCCCCTGTCTCTCTCTAGGTCCCTCACCTGATGTCTCTTCTAGGGGGAAGGAGGGAAACAGGAAAATCAGCAAACAGGAATCACCCCATGTGTAACGAGCCATTGCGACAGGAACCATCCCGAACCCTGTCACAAAGCCAAGATCCATCCTTAGAAGTGGAAGATTGCACATCACTACCTGACTTGGATGCTGACATTGGAATGGAGATGGGTTGGGAGGAGAGACCAGATTCTAACAGTCTAACAGGGTCTTCTTCCTCAGGAGTCCCAACAGGGAAATGTCAGTAGACACATTTCCCCTCTCACTGGGTGAGAACGTTAAAACTTCTGAACCACGAAGGTCTCAACGTACACGTAAGAGCCCCACCTATTTAAAGGAATACATTAGATAGGTTGGGGTTTGGTATGGACTGAACCTAGTGGGGGGGGTGTTATGTATGTAGGTTTGAATGTTATTGGTTTATTTGAACTGTTCTTGTAAAATGTCAAATGGTATTGGTTTAAATAGCGGGAAGACCCTGCACTCCCATTGGCTGGCAGCTACAGCTGCAGGCTATAAGAAGCAGCCGTAGCCAAGCCAGGACGGGTCCATTCGAGCTGTAGTCACTTAATAAACTCTTTGCTGGAACTCCTCGCGTCTGACTCTTCATGCAAACTTAACAGAATATTTTTAGTTCGGGGTGGAAATGAGGGTCTGAGCTTGCTTTTTTTCTTGCAGATGTTTCATACCCAAACTACCATAGGTAATGCATCAATGCACTGATGATGTCACCTGTAACATCATCAGGAGAAACTGATGCATTACCTATGTTAATGTCATCAAAGTTAGTAATGAAATGTCTGCAAGAAAACAAGCAAGGTCGGAGAGCACCAAGGAACCCTCATATATTACTTCCCTGTAGTGTATCCGCAGCCATTCCAAGGAAATTGGCAAATTTACATTCATGGCCTACAGTTGCCAGAATTCTCAGTTTTTGAGCCATGCTGAATGAGGACTTATTTAATGTATTGATTTTTCTGGTCCGGAAGCTGCTAGAATGGCATGTATAAGGCTAAGCGAGGCAAAGAGTTCCACCTTTCTGAATGTCAGCCCCAAAGATAGTTTTTCCTAACTGTTCTGTTCTCATTCAGAGTCATGGCCTTTACCTGACCTGCATTGCTATAGGCATCAGGTTGTGCAAGTATGTGTGGATGGAGAGAGAAGAGACATATTCGGAGCTTTATATAAGCTTTTCAACACCTGCATTAATTGGTGCTATTTTTATCTATGCTAATGATGTGCTGGGATAATAAGGGTTTGTAGGCAAGTTTTAAAATGCACATGTTCTTGTCTAGCTATTCAGTGCAAAGTGAGTACTGCAGCCTCACAGTACCTAATCTTGATTCATTTACTTCAACCACCCCCGTGAAACTGTTGGCTGGCTTTGGCCTAGCAAGTTACCACTCCGTGGTCCAGGAACAAAAGATCAGCAGATAAATGTGGACATTTTGTTCACAGAGTCCTC